>CM064480.1:40638420-40736726 GCA_032716605.1 Paralithodes platypus | reverse complement strand
CCTCAGTGGGGGTAGGGACGGGAGCGACGAATGGTGTGGATGTGTTCATGGTGGAGGTCAGGTATTGAGTGAGGTGTGTAGGACTGACAAGAGGCCTCTTCAGTGTGGTGAAGGGGTTAACAACTGAAGGGGAGGGACTAACGCGTGAAGGCGGAGCTGGGGGTGAAGGGGGGATATGAGTCTGGGGTTTTTGGGGTTGTCTTGGGTGGTGTTGCAGGCTGGGAAAATATATGAAGGCAATGTGCAATATTGGTTTAGGTAAGGTGCATGATGGAGGTGTGTGAGAAAGAGGGGGTGTGTGTGTTGTGTGGCTTGGGCTTTTAGTGGAAAAAATGGGTTTTGTTTTTACATAACTGTCTTCAAATCTGATGGGTCTGTTGATGATTCTACCTTTGGAGGTTCTAGTTGGAAGGTATATTTTTGTAGTGGGACTTGAGTCGCTCGACGATGTTTTATATTGAGGGGAAGAACGCTTTACAGGTGGAGGACATTTAGTGGGGGTGATGTAGGGGGTTATTTAAGAGGTAGATGCGTGTGGAGGTTTTTGTCGAGTGAGGGTGGTAGGAGGATTGGGTGGGGGTATTGATGGGGGTTCTCGGAGGGGTGACTTTGTGGGGGGATTTAAGTGGGGGTGTGGAGGTCGGGCATGTCATTTTGGAGGGGCTTTGGTTGGGAGTTACTTGTGTGGTAGACGTGGTGGGTGAGGAGGGGTTGGTCGTTGGCATAGGGTAGTCTTTAGGGGAGGTTGGTTGGGGGTTTTATGAGATGATGAGGTTGGTTGATGTGTGGGTGGGGTCGCAGGGGTAGTGGAGGGGAAAGGGGTGGATGCGGGGGGGGGGGGGGGGGGCTAGACGGGTGGGGAGGGAGGGGGGGTTTAATTGGGAGGGTTGGGGGTAGGAAAGGGTGGTGGGTGCGTTCTTTGGTGGGTTTGGTGTTTTGATGGTCTTGGAAATAGTTGGTTTTGTGGGACTTTGGTGGGGGGGCAGATCTAGAAGGTCATTCAGGGTGATGAGGTGGGGGTTGAGAGGGGAAGGTATTGGCTTTCGTGGGAGGGTGGGGTGGTTATTTTTGGAATATAGTTAGAGGGGTGATGGTGTTGCTTGTGATTATTCGTCTTCTTTCCCTTTGTGGAGGAGAATTCGACGAAGAAGAAGAGGAGGAGGAGGATAGTGGTCTGGCAGCTCTACGGAACTTTGTTAGTAGGGTGTGTTTTCTGGAGGTTTTAAACGATGTTTGTCGTGGGCGTAAGTTGTAGCGTGAGGTTACTAAGGTAGATTGTGTGGTGCGGTTGGGTGTGTACTTGGTTTGGGGTGGGGGTGGTGGTTTTCTTACTGTGGTGCCTGGTGGAGGTATGTCAGGGCTAGACGGGAGGGTTTCTGTTGTGGTCGGGGTTGTGGGTGGAGGTTTTCGTACTTGGATATTTTGGGGAGGAGCGTGACTATCAGAAGTGAAGGAATAGGACATGGTGGAGGAAGGTGTGATAGTGGGGGCTTGGGGTTTGTGGAGGTTAGTTTGGGGGGTATGTTGAAGAATGATCGGTCGGTTCGGTGCTGGAGGGTTTAGGCCTTTAGGGGTTTGTATGGGAACATTTATAGCCTGAGTGAGAGGGGTAGTAGGGGTGTTCAATTTAGGGTCGGACGTGTGGGGTGGGGTAATGTCTTGTGGTTTTAGAGGTTTAAACGCTCGGATGAATCTATTTCTGAGCGTGCGGGTGACGCCGGGATAGGCGATGGTGACTTGAAAGGCAGGTGGGACTTGTAGGACGGTGTAGGGTCCGACATAGCGAGGGCCTAACTTGTTGGTGATAGGGAGGTTGTCTACCATTACGGTGTCATGGATGGCGAAAGGGTTTTTATCATCGGGGTTATCAGTTTTGGTGTTTTGACAGGTCTGGGCGGTATGGAGGGTGTTTTGCAGATGTTGCAATGGGTCAATTGTGGAGGTGGTGGAGGGAAGGTGAGCATGGTGGTGGAATGGCAGTAACAGGGGGGGTACACCGTAAACACGTTCATGAGGGGAAATACCGTCTTCCCGGGGACAGGTGTTCATACCCCACTGTATCATCTTTAGTTGTGATGGCCAGTCTGAGGTGTTAAGAGCAATCATTCGTGTACGTAACTGGTTGTTGATGGTGCGATGGCTGCGTTCGCAGATAGCATTTCCTTGAGGCCAGTACGGGGATGAGTGTTTAATCTTAATACCGCATTGTTGGGTGAATTGTTGCCAAACGTGTCCACTAAACTCGGGGGCATTGTCCGATAGAAGAGCAAGGGGAAGGCCGAATATAGGGAACACTTCTGTGGCAAGCAGTGTGGCGACTGTGGTGGCTTTAACTGGGCAGGCTATTAAAATTTTTGAATATACGTCTACAAATGTGACGATATAGCGGTTGCCAGCGTAAGAAGGGAACGGGCCCATGATGTCGAGGGATAGGTTTTGGAACGGTTTGTTGGCAGAAATGGTACCAGCTGGACCTGGGGTGCGTGATCTATCCTTTCCCAATAAACACGGTTTGCAGGATTCTGTCACTCGTGCAATTTTGGAGGGGTTGGGGGTCCAGTATTGGTCTGTGAAGATCTTTAACATTTTCTTTTGTCCAAGGTGTATGCCGTTTCCCTCATGGATGGCAATCATGTAGTCGTGGGCTATGGTGGGGTCCAAGATTATGTGACCTGTGTCTGTGGCAAGTTGATCTCCCCAGCGAGTCAGTTTCCTTAAAACATTTAACGGTATCCAGGGGGGTCTGATTCGTGTTTCCCAAGATTGAATTATGGAGGGGGCTGGGGGGGCATTCTGTCGGGGGGTGGGGGTAGATACCAATTAAGTGTTTTGTAAGGCGGCTAGGTTGGTGGGGGGGTCTTTTGGTACTGGCAAACGTGACAGGGCGTCTGCATTAGTATGGAGTTTGCCGGGACGATATTGTATGGTAAAGTCGTAGTCCTCTAGTGTCTCTCTCCAACGTACCAAAATGGCTGAGTTGGTTTCGCACCTACGCAGCCATTGTAAAGATTGATGGTCGGTAATATTTCGAGTTTTGCGCCCAACACAAATGACCGGAAGTGGCTGAGTGCCCAAATGATCCCTAAGCACTCTCTCTTGGTGGCTGCGTAATTCTGTTGGGGTGGGGTGAGTGTGGAGCTGGCATACGCTATCACATGTTCCTTTCCATCTCTGAATTGAGCTAATACTGCACCTATGGCGTACAGAGATACGTCGGTATAAAGACGGAAAGGTTTCTGGTAGTCAGGGAAAACGACAATAGGGGCTTGTATTAGCTTTTGCTTCAAAGTGTTAAACGTGAGGTCTCTTTCAGGTGTCCAGGCGAACGGGGTATCTTTGTGGGTAAGTTGGTGGAGGGGTCTGGCTATGGTGGCAAAGTGGGGGACGAAACGTCTGTAGTATATGGCTAAACCTAGAAACGAACGTATTCCTTTAACCGTGGTGGGTGGGGTTTGGTTTTGTATGGCTTGAAGTTTCTTTGGATCTGGCGCAATACCATGTTCAGATATCACGTGTCCGAGAAAATCTACCTTATTCCGGGCAATCACGCACTTTGAGGGTTTTAATTTCAACCCGGCGGGTCGGATTCTTTGCAGGACTTGTCTCAACCTGAGGAGGTGTTCTTCCCAGGTTGGAGAGTACACAATAATATCGTCCAGATAGGCTAGGCAGGTTTCCCAGGTTAGGCCATGTAATACCGTTTCCATCAAACGGGAGAAAGTGGCGGGTCCGTTACAGAGCCCAAAAGGTAGGACGTTAAATTCATAGTGATGGCCACCACTAGTGGAAAATGCTGTTTTCTTTTGGTCCTCGGCCTTGATAGGCACTTGCCAATACCCTGCTTGCAAGTCGAGGGTAGTGAACCATTTGGATCCGTATAGGGAGTCAAGGAAATCGTCTATTCGGGGTAAGGGCGTAGCGTCTTTAATGGTTATGTCATTTAACCTCCTGTAATCGACGCAAAAACGGGTTGTCCCATCTTTCTTTTTGACTAAGACAACAGGGGAAGACCAGGGGCTATTGGACGGGGTGGCAATCCCGGCCTCTAACATTTCCTGGACTTGGCGTTCCTCTTCCTGACGTTGTATGGGGTTCTTTCTACGGGATGGTTGTCGTATGGGGGGGCCTGTGGTGTTAATGATGTGTTGTTCTACATCCGTCTGTCCGATTTCGGTGGGTTGTTGGGCAAAGACGTCACTGAATTCCAGCAGTAGGTCGTACATACCGTTCTTTTGGTGGTCAGATAGTGTCTCAGGAAGAGGGTGCAATTGGAGGCTGGTAGGGTTGTCGTTACAATGTATGGGGAGGTCATCGAAAGTTTCGAGGTCTCCTATAATGAGACCTTTCGGTAATGTCAGGGGTTCCTCGGAGATATTTGCTACGAGAATGTGGTTGATACGAGCGGGAATGATGGCGGGTTGTAAGAGGCAACGATGGGGGTTGGGGGATGTGTTAGTGGGGGAAAATACCATGTGAGTTTGGGGTATGGGCCGCAGGTTCACCCATTTTTGATAGTGGGGGGGAATTTGGCATTCATCCTGAACTACCGCTGGGCTAATGATGGTGGGGGATTGACTGGCGAGCAGGTGCTTGGTACTTATAAGGGGGGCAAGGTCACTTTGGTGGGGGTCACGCGTGAGGGAGGGATTAACGGCGCGTGTGAGAGGATCAGTGGGGCGCGGTGTGAGGGGGTTAGAAAACGGGATTTGTTGGGGGGACTGCGGAGGGTTGGTGGGGGGGGGCGTTGTCGGTGGCAGTAACGGTTTGTTTGGCGTTCATGTGGTTTTGGTGGTTATGTTTGTCATGAGAGGGCGAGTCAAGTGTGGGGTTGTGAAGTTTTCTAGGGGTGTGAATTGTGTGGGGGTGGAAGGGAGGTACTGACGAAAAACTGTCACAAGGGGGATTGGGGGGGTGGTGGAATAGCTGGGCATTTCTGGGGGCATGGTGGGAACATGGTTGTGTCCCTCGGTCGGCACGCGTGAGGGGGGATTAACGGCGCGTGCGGGCGGTTCAGAGGGGTGCGAGGTGAGCGAGTTAGAAAACGGGATTTGCTGAGGGGACTGCGGAGGGTTGGTGGGGAAAAAGTGAGGTGTAGAACATGGGTTATTGGTGTAGGACTGGTGTATTGATTTGGGGTTGTTAACATTTCTGGGGGCATGGGGGAAACATTGTTGGGTACATCGGTCGGCATTTTCTCTGGAAACATGTGTACATAAACATTGGATAGAATTATGGTTACATATATCAGAGTCTGTCCTGAAAACATGGGAGGATTTATTCTGGACAGAGTTACGAGAATTGAGGGGATTACCGAGAGGGAGTTGCTTGGACTTGTCTTCTTTCGTTTGTTGAGGCATTTTTTTACTGAATTGAGTGAGGTTTTGAGAGATCTCGGGGCAAGGGGATGTTTTAGGAGTCACCTTAGTGCTAGCTGCAACTTGGTAACCCTGAATCAGGGTTTGTTGAGGGGGGGGGGTTGTTTTTTCTTTTTGGGAATGGGTTTCTGCGTGATTGGTTTGTCGGAGGCTTTGGGCTGGAATTTGTTTTTGAATGAGATCAGCCTTTGGCCGCAGTCAATCTGGGCCCGGAGTTTTTGAAGGAGGTCAAGTCCAAGGAAACCATCATAATGTTTACAGTTGGAGGAAAATACTGTAAATGTGTGATAACAACGAGCATGGGGGTCAGGAGTAGTTACTGATAGGGGCAAAGTGTCTCCTAGGAGATTTAAGTAAGTATCAGCAGCTGAGATGAGTTCTGTTTTGGTGTTTAACAAAGGACCAAATCGTCGGGGATGTTTTTCATAGTAAGATTTGAACAAACATGACTTGGCAGCTCCCGTGTCGATTAGCAAGCGGACAGGAATGTCCTTGATTTTGTCCATGTAATAAATTGGGGCAGTGCGACTAGTTATGGCGTCCCCCGCCGAGCCCATCGTGGGCGGGGGGATACTTTAAAAATCCTGGGGGTCGGTATCTACCTCTTCCAGGGTTTCCTCGGTATCGTCTGAGGTCATGGTATGGGGGGCAATTTCTTCCTCTTGTCCCCACTCCTCTTCATTTACAGAAATGCGAGGAGTAGAGGGGCGAGGTTTGGCAGAGTCACGAATTTGGTGGAGGGCACACTGAGCATTACAGGCAGGGAAATCATAGGGGTTGATAATGACTAAGGTAGGGTTTTTACTTTGGTAGGTGTTGTAGTTGCTGTTCCGGTTGAAGATTCTGCGTGGCTGGGACGGTTGGAACCGGGGTCTACTGGGTTGGGGCTTGCCGGAAGGGTAGGTGGGTCTGTTGTTGAAAGATGAGGCTGGGTAGGCATTCTTGGGGTTTTGGTGGTTGGTTTGCTGCGGGTGCATGGGAAACCTCTTGATTGCAGCAATTTGGGTGGGTGCTTCTGTGCGCACGGCCAAAATACGTCGGATCGTGATGAGGTCTTTTTTGTATCCGACAAAATCGTGCACCCGGAAATGGTCTTTTACTGCTAAGCGCAATATCGACACAAGGTTGACCAGAATTTGCTGTTCTTGTTGGATTTTGGTCAACGTGGGGAAAGAATTTTTTATGTGTTGGGCAAGCTTACTCACTGTGGCATCTAGATCGCCTTCGAATTTCATGTCTAGGATACGGGTGTGGGCCACGAAAGCGCCCAACGAAGGCTTAATGGCTTCTATCACTATTGTGCGAAATTCGTTCCAGGTGAGATCAGGGTGCATTTGATGGGCAACCAGGGAAACGGCTTTTCCCAGGTGTATTAATGTTACGGCTATTTTTTGTGCATCCGTGGTAAAATTCATGTCAAGTACGGGTTTCACTATGTCCATGAATATTTCGATCCCATAACTTGTTTCATCATAATTTGGGATGGAAGTGTGAGTAGGTTGCGCCATGATGTTCTCGTGTTCTAGCTGTTCCAAACTTGCAATGAAATGCTAGGTTTTTCCAGGTTAAATAGGAATGGGAATTATCCCCAGGCTACCTTTAGGATCAACCTTTCCTGGTACCTGGCACGGGGTACGAACCTCTGAAGGGAATTTAACCCCCCTAAAAACCCACAGGTTTTGAGATGCCTTGGGTGGGGTTCGAACCCTGGTTAGTGACGCACCACCATCACCACCAGGCCCGCGCGCTATCCCACTGTACTACTACGGACGTACAAAAGTATAGCAACCTTAGTCCGATTTTTAAGAACCACGGTGATAGTCTCTCGAGATGAGTTTATTGGACTTACCATCTACGACTATTTTCGAACCACGGTGATAGTCTCTCGAGATGAGTTTATTGGACTTACCATCTACGACTATTTTACGCTATACCTGACGTCAACTCGGGTTAGTATTATTGTGGGTGCGAATGAAATGCTAGGTTTTTCCAGGTTAAATAGGAATGGGAATTATCCCCAGGCTACCTTTAGGATCAACCTTTCCTGGTACCTGGCGCGGGGTACGAACCTCTGAAGGGAATTTAACCACCCTAAAAACCCACAGGTTTTGAGATGCCTTGGGTGGGGTTCGAACCCTGGTTAGTGACGCACCACCATCACCACCAGGCCCGCGCGCTAACCCACTGTACTACCACGGACGTACAAAAGTATAGCAACCTTAGTCCGATTTTTAAGAACCACGGTGATAGTCTCTCGAGATGAGTTTATTGGACTTACCATCTAGGACTATTTTACGCTATACCTGACGTCAACTCGGGTTAGTATTATTGTGGGTGCGGGACATTTTCGAGGGGATTACACCACATTCCTTTTTAGTTAGGCTAGTCCCTAGCCTCATAAGGTCGTAGGGTATCGTAGCCTTTTTACCTTAGCCATCTCAATTCTTGGTATAGGGTTCGCGTGACGGGTGCTCCAGCACGTAGCTACCAGGTCACGTTCCCTTACTGCCACCAATGAAATGCTAGGTTTTTCCAGGTTAAATAGGAATGGGAATTATCCCCAGGCTACCTTTAGGATCAACCTTTCCTGGTACCTGGCGCGGGGTACGAACCTCTGAAGGGAATTTAACCCCCCTAACAACCCACAGGTTTTTGAGATGCCTTGGGTGGGGTTCGAACCCTGGTTAGTGACGCACCACCATCACCACAAGGCCCGCGCGCTAACCCACTGTACTACCACGGACGTACAAAAGTATAGCAACCTTAGTCCGATTTTTAAGAACCACGGTGATAGTCTCTCGAGATGAGTTTATTGGACTTACCATCTACGACTATTTTCGAACCACGGTGATAGTCTCTCGAGATGAGTTTATTGGACTTACCATCTACGACTATTTTACGCTATACCTGACGTCAACTCGGGTTAGTATTATTGTGGGTGCGGGACATTTTCGAGGGCATTACAATACCTATTATGCCAATATTAAAAACAGCCTCCATCACCACGACCCCAGCAACCATGCCAGGACATAAACACCAGAGCACCTTCATTGCGCGGAAAAGCTTCCTCGCCATTTTCCACCGAACAGAGATGCCTTCCATCACCATCAAAATAGCAGCAGAGCCAGAATAAGCCCTTCTCTCACTCACCAACATCGCACAGGACAATGCAGCAAAAGTGAACACTATCACAGGCAACCATACAGAGATATCAGAACAATCCCTCCTGTTTGGTCAATGAAACCTGTGAAGCTTGATGCTCATCAGCCAAGTTCGAGCCTGGCATCAAAGAAGAGAATCACCTATACAACTCTTAAATAATGTGGTTTGAGACTGTCCATTAATACCACAAATTGTGTAATAAGACATGAGTCCCCACTGAGTACTGTGAGAACAAAATCATTAAGTCCCCTTCCTACACCCGGAAAATCCCTTGTACGAAGTTAACGTAGATATTGTCTATTTTTCGAGTCCCTTCTTGTTACAGTTTATTTCCCTTCAGGAAAACACTATACACATACTACTTCTTTTACTTCTCCCTTTTGTTTTTTGTTTTTTTTTTCTATATTCCAACTACTCCCTCTCGGGCATAGGCTGAGAGCCTGCACACTCAACCGCTGAACACGGTGAGGCCTGTGAGGTCTTGTTCCAGTCTAGGGAGTGAGGCATGCGAAGCACCCTGGCCCGAAGCACCCCGGCCCGAAGCAATCCCATCTCTGAAGCTGCTCCGCCTCCACGCTTCACCGTCTCACTCACCAGACTCGGACCCTCACTCTCAGAACGTCACCTATTGAGCAATTAACTCACTAGGCATTGCCCCCCTGTAGCATATTTTGAATATGGGAATATTCATACAGTGCTATTTAATCAGGGAACAATGAGGGTATTTTTTTGGCATTTCGGTGTGCTGTGGTAATGCACTGAAACTAGATACAGCACAAATTCCATCCCAATAATATCTTCCCATTGACATATTGGGATTCGAACCCGGGTCCATTGGATTACCAATCCAGTGGCAAGACCACTCTGCCACACCTCCCCTATCTAATACTCTTAGGATTATAGTTGAATATTCTAGTTTCAACGTAACCAAAGATATTTGATAGCAGGAATTAATTGTGAAAAACAACATCCGCCATGAAACTTTGTATTCTAGTGATTATAAACACTTACTGTCCCTCGCGGTCGTAGTATTAGAGAATTGGGCTAACGAAGGAATTCAGTATATTAACGCGGGTAGACTGAACTATTGTGTATCTAAATATCCGTGACTTATCATCAATGTATTTGTAAAGACATTTTCAAATAGGCCTACTCTGATTGCACTAAGATATTGCATTAATATTATTGTACCTACTTGTATTTAAATTACGATAAGATTTAATTCCATAATTATTTCCACTTTGTATTGAGTGTGGTTATCTTCAAGTCACATTCAAGCACGTACTTAATTACTGCCTTAACTCTAGTAAACTTTAAGTATATTTCAGTACATTTCAGTACATATTAGTTTCTCCCAGTTAAAAAAAATCGACAAATACTTGTTTTTGTTTATCATAACAATGGTGGCTATCGCTGGTTCTAAACCAGGAGAAAACGCAGAGTTAATATATTTATGCAAAGAAACACAAGCAAGAAATACTGGTCAAAATGGCACAACGTTCATATATGATGATTCCAATATACAATCCAGAGGTATATAACATCACAACGTATATGGAAATGGAGAAAATGGTACTTGATCTGGTATATCATGAGGTCGAGTTAACGATAAAATCATGATAGTATTAACACATCTAGGGATGGCCGTGGCCGTGACTCACCTAGGACGAATATTAACAGATAGTAATTGACTTGGTATAACCCTTATTTGGCACAGTAGTGCTGATGACGCAACTTCAGGCTGCTAAATACGATGGCAATCTCGATGTGACTGTGGCGCAACTACGCAAGAATATCACATCAGCTTTTTTTCAGGCACATATTGAGGAAGTAAACTGCCACTTGTTCAAAGAGTTGCTCCGGATTCTTCCAGGCAACATTCAGTAGCACATTCCGGTCCATGATCCAGTAGGGATCAACAGTGATCTCACGGCAATTTGGAGACTGCTTGCAACAGCTGCAGCCAAACAGCACTCCATCAATGCTGTAAGATGAATCCCTACCAGGCATAAAATTAATGTACACCACAACAAAAGTGGACCAAGAGGAAGAGCACACACCCCCGTATCTACCAAAGACAATCCACCACGCCAAAATCCAACTTTGTGCTAATGAGTCCGTTGGAATGGAGGGTGTGCAATAACGGAAACTGCGCTGTCCAGGCAATGAGGGATCAGCATAGAGAAAGCTGAACCACCCAGAGAATCACCCAGAATGCTAATTATCAAAAAGCATACAGATATCCACCAAACAAGATGCCACGGGTTGCAACCACGGAGAGTGAGGAACAGCAAGGCAACACACTAGAGGAAGATCCCAAGGTGGAAAAGGTCGCCGAAGAGCTCGATCAGTTGACTATTCCAGAGCCAGATAGACCAGAGATTTTTTTTTAGAGTCCCCCGTTAACCGTAGTAAATCACCAGCAATAAATCTCCAGTCTATACGAAGATAAAGATAATGGGGTTAAGTTTCCGACTTTTATTAGACACAGGTGCAGCCAGATCTTGTCTGCATACAAGGCTTTATAACAAACACCAGGCCAAGTTTAGAAAGGTAAGAGCTTCCTCAATCAATCTAATAGGAGCAGATGATGAAGCATTAGGGCTACAAGGAGAAACTCGCCCTGTCCTCATCACCACCCCAGTGCCCTCTGCAATAACAGAACATCCATCCAACCAAATGTGCCACCTCATCAGCCTTCGTACCAGCCCACTCTCAGGCAAATAGGATCGCCAACTTTTCTGGGAATCATCTTACTTTATGTTATACCAGGCTGTTTGCTGGGTTTACTGAGTGAAGGTGGATCCTAACTTAACCCGGGAAGCGCGTAGCTATGGTATTTGAAACGTCCCGCCAGGCGAAGGCATTTTGGTTCATTCCCAACGAAAATAGTAATTTTACCATAAATATCGTTATTACTTATTCATATGCTCCTATTTGGCGTTTAATATGAAGATATTAACATGTAACAGCAATAAAACAAGTGGGAATAGTATTGGGGGGGGGGTGAAAAATACTTTTTATTGCCGCCTGATCGTATCAGGAGGGGAGAGCCGGGGCGGCGTATATACACCCCTCCCAAGCTTTAAAGCGGCACTGACGGGCCTTGACGGCTCTAATTAGAAGTCTCTTTGTTGCTAGGATCTCTAGCTGCCTCGCCCGTGTTATAGAGACCGGATGAGGTAAATTCGCGCAGAAAATTACCCGATAGAAAGGGGAATAAGAGGAACAATAGGTGATAATTAAGGGGGGGGGGTTGGAACACAGTGGAGGAGTGATAGGAGGAATGGAGGGGGATTATCTCACTTAATCACATATTGCTTTGTTTTGAGTGCCAGTGGGGTGTTTTGAAAGGCATTTTTTATGCCTAACCTCTTAAGAGTCCCGTCGTCTTCGCCCAGTAAAACCTCTTACGAGTCTCAGCGTCTTTGCCGGGTTAACTGGGCAGAGAATAAATTTCAGACATAAACATACATACAAACATGCAGAGGTGTAAGGACAACACAGAAGTACATTTATAGTTATTATATTCAGTATTGTTATGCCCTGTTTTTATGCAGGATTAACTTAGTATAGGTGAGTTCTACAAGACTGGGTTATTGGATTTCATGCAAAATACATAAAGGGAATCAATAGAGGACATAAGATAATCTCGGAGAAATGGTTTGTAATACAGCTTTATTCTAAATAACACTTAGGTATAATGTATGTAACAGAATTCACACAAACAATAGATGTTGGAGCAATCAGATAGGTTATTGGACTTCTTACAATCTCTAGCACTTATCGCGGATTTAGATAGAGACACACTTCCCACTTCCAACGTTCAGGTATTATTCTTCTGATCACAATACTTCAACGATATGTAGGGTACACGAATCACACAGGCTAGGTATCTCGTTATGTTAAATCTCAGGTAATATGACTCGTAAGCAAAGATGAAAATAGAAGTAATATAGTTGTTCCCAAGAAGGTATGTAAATGGAACAACAGTAGCTAGCTTCACTGGTATGGTATGTTCACTTGTCTAGATAACACTTAAGACAGAATATCAGTGAGGGCGATTCAGGTTTCTGGTTAACAATCACAATCACTTATTTTAGTATTGCTTTCACTCGAGCCGTAGTCCCAATAATTAAGACTTATTTCTTCGGCGAGGTTAAACCTGGTGGCAAGAATAATACGGGAGTCAGTTCGCCTAGTCTTAGATTCACTGATACACTTTAACACACACTAGCATAGTAATCTATCTATTTATCTATCTATCTATTGCCTGACGCCGTGATCCCCGAAGGGGTGGCCACGAACGAACCGCCCCCACGCACCTCTGTCCCCAGTCAGTCGACGCCCCTCCCCCCAACAGCACCGCCTTCGTTCATATACTTCCTCACTCCATCCTTCCACCTCTCATTCGGTCTACCTCTCCCTCTCTGTCCCTCCACCTCGCTATCGTACACCCTCTTAGTCATTCTCTCGCTTTCCATACGTTCCATATGGCCGAACCATCTCAAGTTGTTCCTTTTCACACTTTCCAGCACATCTACCTCCACACCACACCTCCTTCTTACTTCCTCATTAGTCTGTCTATCCCTCCATGTAACTCCGCACACACTCCTTAAGTAATTCATTTCCACTGCTCTCACTCTTATTCTGAGTCTCTCAACCAACGTCCATGCTTCGCTTCCGTAAGTCAGTG
Organism: Paralithodes platypus; assembly: GCA_032716605.1. NCBI lineage: Eukaryota > Metazoa > Arthropoda > Malacostraca > Decapoda > Lithodidae > Paralithodes > Paralithodes platypus. Next base: position 40,723,493 of record CM064480.1, on the reverse strand, counting down.
TTGGGATTACCACACTGTCATGCAAGGACTTCTTCACTTCCATACTGACCACCCTATTTCTTGTTACTGCTTTTAGCGTTCCTACAACCCTCTTCCCCTGTTGTACCCTCTCCCGCACTTCTTCATCCATAGTCCCATCTTTACTCAACACACTGCCCAGATACTTAAAAGAGGTGACTATCTCCATAGCCTGACTGTTCAGCTTCACCTCACACTCTGTGACTTCACCCTTTTCGAAGACCATAACCTTGCTCTTCCCCGCATTTACCTTCAAATTCCGTTTTTCGCACACTGTTCCAAACTCATTTACCAGACCCTGCAACTCCCATTCATTATCACTCATCAGAACTGTATCATCCGCAAACAGCAGTATAGGTAGCTTCCACTCAATTCCCTCCCTTTTCAGCGATACACCAACATCCACTGCTTTTGATAGTATTTCTTTCATGACTCCATCCATATATACAGTAAACAACCACGGGGACATCACACACCCCTGTTTCAAACCAACATTCAGGTCAAAGAACTCGCTCTGCTCACTCTTCACACGTACTGCCGCCTTTGCACCCTCGTACATGCTCTTCACTGCTTTCAGCAACTTGCCCTATACTCCGTATATTCTAAGTACTTTCCACAAACCTTCTCTATCCACTCTGTCATTGGCCTTCTCCAAGTCCATAAAAGCAACATACACCTTAGATTCACTGATACACTTTAACACACACTAGCATAGTAATCACTTTCTTCATAACATAATTGAGACATAATAGAATACACTGTTATTTTTTTTTTTTTTTTTTTTTTTTTTTAAGAGACAATGAACGGAGGAAGGAAAAACACAGATAAAACAAAAAGGTCCATGTGCCTAAAGGCATCCTCCATTCATAAAATGTTTGTAACAACTGGATTTAAACATTTGTAGATTGTAAGTTTGTGGAAAGCAATTCGAGGGAAGTGAATTCCAAAGAGTAGTAGCTCTGGGGATAAATGAATTCTGATAAGCAGAAGTTCTGCATTGTGGAGGAGAAAGTGTAAATTCATGGGCGCTCTCAGCTGCCCTAATTCTACGGGGAAAGATGTGGAGAGGCGGCACAATTGAAGCAAGTTCCTCGGAACAATTGCTGTGAAAATATCTGTAGAATAATGCAAGGGATGCAACGTTTCTTCGTATGGATAATGTAGGAAGGTCCTGTGTGATTGCAGGGTTATTGATTAATCTAATAGCTTTATTTTGAATTTTGTCCAACTGCCTCAATGCAACCACTCCACTTCCACCCCACAGAGGTGAACAGTAATCCATCTGAGAACGCACATGACTTTTATATATCACGGCCAAGTGCTCAAATACTGTATGGTAGAATTAATAGTACTCTAGCACGGATACGTTTGAGAGTTAGCACTCTGATGGGGTTTCCTGGTTATCTTGAGTTGGTGATGTCGGGGGTTAACAGCTGCTCTGGGGCCGTCTAAGTTGTCCGGTAGTGTAGAGAAGGTTACAGATGGGTTATTTGTTTAACCGGTGATGAAGCCCCGATATGTTACTCTTGCTGGGGACCTTAAATACAATGTCTCAGGCACAGGCCGGATTAACAATGTATTGAACGAACGTAAGATAGTCGTGAGAAGCGACTTTCTTATCTATCTCTTGTCTTTAAAAGAGGTTCAGGGGACTCGGGCGGTTTTGAAACCTTTTAGTTAACAATTATATCTGGGAGACCACAGACAATTGTTACCAAGGAGTTATTCTTGCAGAGTCCTCAATCAAGAGTTTCTAGCATAATCCCTTCTAACATAACAAGATCTTTCTGTCCTAGACCAGTTATGAGTTGAGTATACTAGTGTTTACTATTTTAATTTAGTCACTGTTGGGAGGCATTTTTCCTATTGCAACAATCACTAAACTATAACAGAAAACGTGCTCGGATGGACGAGTATAGAATCTGGGAGTCCAGGATCCTATAGGTCATTCAGGTGGAGTTACTATTTCACTCTATAATTGTTTATAAACCCAAGTAGAAGAGGCCACACTACAATGCATTTATAAGACAATCAATAATTGGTAAATTTGTTATTTGCAGATATGATATTACCTTACGGGGGTCCGGATGTAATAAAATATTCACAAAAGGTTAATTTACTTACTCACAGATTTTCACACACTATGGGAGGCCGAATTATCAAGAATCTTGAGGGGTGGAGTACACTAAACTTCAAGCAGAGCAGCTGGCCGTTGATTTGAGAGCTAATATTGAACTGACCGAGCTTTGTCTCGGTGGGAGCATTTATAGGTTTTGGTCAAGGGGGGAAGATAATGTTCTAGAATTTGGATGTTGGGGGTCGGCAGAAGTTAATTAAGTCTTTTAAACTTAGGGGGGTAGTGAAAAAGGTCTTTATCTCTTCAGTATGTAGTCTGTAATATGATTTGTTATTGTACTATTAGAGTGGTATAGAGGATTTGGTCAAGGGGGGGGGGGGGCACTACTTTACTGGGCGCTGTACTGGTCCAGGCTGGAAGGCATTATTTATCATTTCACATAAGTATCTTTCTCTGGTCTAGCTGAAATGCTACTAGGAATCTAGGACTGGTTAAGGGGGATTTTGGAGTTTGGTTAAGGATGGGATAGGATAGCATTTTGGCAGATACTAGAACTTTTAGTTCGTTTTAGATTGGAGGCTCACCTGGTGTTTGGCAAGAGGTTGGTTGGCCCGTCTGGGTCCGTGTATCCCGACGCGGGGAAAAGCGCGCAGGCCGGGGGTTGGTGGGGTCCCCTTGGGGTAGGGGTGCATGCCGCACCTTAAATACTGCGGCATGTAGTTCTTTACATTAATTGGGTTGATATATGATTTTAGGTTGTCATGAGATATACTTTTAGTTATGGTTGTGTGACGCTTCTGCATAGTAGCCACGTGCGGGCATGCACACGCGTCGGCTGCCCAGCCGTTTAGAAACCGGCTGGTGGCAGCCGACCGGCCGGCTTTTCCTTAGTATATAATTATCCTACGACAATGTAACTAATGTCTGGGATATTCTTATGTTGTTTCACAGCTTGTAGCTGCCCTTATTCTTAACCAACGCATCTTAGTATATTTTATTCTCGATAGTTGATTGTTTCATTATAATATATAAGATGTAAGTCTAGTGAGAGTGGGAGGAGACGAGCGGGAGACAGAGACCGGCTGGGGGACGTTGCTTCGCGCGGAGAGTCTAGCTTGGGACGAGCCTGATGTTGCCAATTTGATTGCAACGTTAGGCTTAGTTTCGACTCACGCCAGGGGTAGAGGATTTTGACCCGGCAACTGTGTTGAGAGTTGCCAAGCATGGGATGTATTTTGCATGCCTAGGGTGGGGTCCAGACAGATTCAAGACTCAGAGCTCACCTCACTGTCGTACCCTTCGGACCCCCTTGATATCTATCCCTCTCAAACCCACTTAGAAACTTTCTCTCTTACTTTGTATACCTTCCTTCCACTACTTCACCAATCTATTTAATTATCCCATCCCCTTGATAGACCTTATATCTATTATTGTATTAACGACGAGCTCTCAGATAACTAGATAGGATTTAGGGCCTTATGCAGAGATTTAATTGTTAATGAGACCTAGGAAGCTTTTTTGTTGTCTCATATTTGGTGGTTTCATGCTTGCTAGTGTGTTCTTGTGTCAGGTTAGCAGGGGCTAGACCGGAGGGGAGGCTTTTTGCGATCCTTTAAGTAAAGCCTGCTGGTGCGAGTCCTGTGGACCCGCACGACTTTACTAGGATACCCGTGGGAGTTTGGGGGCATTTTCTTGTCTGTGTCCCTGTGTGTCTAGTGTTGTGTTGTGTGAGGGCCCTTGCCTAGTCCACTCAGCACTGCGCTAGCACGTCTTGCTTTTGGTTTAGGGTCGCCAGGAGAGAGTCAGATACTTGCGATCTGAGTCTCTCAAGAGAGCACCCTTTAAATTAGAGTAATTTGGCGCACAGACTTGGGAACGTCCCTAGACTAGAGCAGGTGGCTCAGCCCGGGTATCCGAAGCCTATATCCTTCCGGCTAGACCTCTGCCACCTGGCAGATTAACAGCTAGTGGTTTATTATATCTGTATGCTTGTTATTGTGCCACAGTTTTCCGTTTTTGTGAGCATTGTGAGTCAGGGTGTGGCTTAGAGACTCTGTCCGAGCAGGCTTGCCTGACTAAGAGTGAGAAGCACACCTGTATGTGGTTATGTTGCGAGTTGCTGCCTTTAGTTAATTATACCTATGCCATTATACACTGTATGGCCTATCACTAGTATTTATTCCTGCTTATGAGTTAAGAGTTCTCTAAATCCGTAACTTACTTTCTTTGCTAAGCATCAGATCCTACAGTAGCCGCATGCAGTTTAGAAACCTGCATCTTGTCTACCTGTACGATGTTTTGAGGACTGTTTGCTTTCACCTTCTTTCACGCAGGGGTGATTAGTTGTATTAATTAACGTAACGTTAAATGTACTTTCTTCTAGTTTGTTATTAAATTGTTTCTGCAATTTAATTCCGTTATCTATCTTTTCCTTGAAGCTTTAAGTCAACTTAATTGGGTGATCTTTCATATAGCCTGCTTGACTATCAGCAGTCTATAGTGCGTGCACCCTGTAACCGAGTCATAGGATACCTCGTTGCCCAGGCAGGACTCTTGACGGTTTAGGGTGGTTTGTTGCCTGGGTTTATAGATAAGGGTTGGATCTAGCGTTTTCCGTTGTTGCTTGTTGCCGCATACCTAGTCCAATAGAAAGAGCCCAGTGTTTATATATCCCAGGACGTAACAAATGGCGACCTTGCATAGGATTTACTGAACAGAGGAATATAGTGGTCATTTGTTTTTGAGATTCCTTAGGATTAGAGGAATACAGTGGACATAGAGTTGTTTTTTTGGAGCAACCAATATAACACATTAAAGACTTTAAATAACATTAGTATATACATACTTGCATAGGAGATATGGCACATTCTATAACCGTGATAATTACTGCAGTACACAAACATGTCTAATACATCGGAACACAGTGATGGGTCAGGTCACGATACGGGCTCGGAGAGAGAAAGACCTGTGGAGTGGCTAGTCGATAGCGAGGAGGGTGCTAAAAGATTTTTAGAGGTGCCCCTTACCGCTGCCAGGGTGTTGAAGCTGAATAAGTATGGCTTAAAGTGTGTGGCAGGTCTTCAGGGTCACCAGGGTTTAAGTGGCATGAGGAAAGATCAGCTGAGGACTTTGATATTGGGTTTAGAAGGGAGAGACCTGGGTGGAGAGGCGACTGGGGGCCCCGGTCCCCAGCCCCCCCTCCACTCTACCCCCATATCAAACGTCAGGGTGCCTGAATTTAGTACATACCCCCAAGTTGATGGTCAATGGCAGCGTGGAATTCAATCACAGGGACCCCCTCCATTAAATGCACCTTCCCCTCCTCAAGGGTTGACTCCAGATTTGTTGTTTCGGCTTGAGATGGCCAAGGTTGAGGTTGCTAGAGCTCAGGTTGAGGCTACCGAAAGACAGGCTAGTCTGCAGGCTGAGGTTGCTAGAGCTCAGGCTGAGGCCGCAGAGAGAACAGCTATACGAGAGGCTGAATTGCAGGCAGAGTCTACTAGGTATCGGGCTGACAGGGAGCTGGAGAGATCTCGAGTGGAGGTAACAGGGCGAAATATTGGGGGAGGTAACAGACATCGGGACCAATCATTGTCGCACCTGCTTAAACTAGTTCCTGTGTTCGATGAATCATGTGTGACTGAGTTTTTTATGCGATTTGAGAAGTGTCAGGAACACCAGTGGCCTCAGGAAAAGTGGGCAGCATTAGTTTCATCAAGACTCCTAGGAAAGGGGCTAAAAGCGTATGATGCACTACCTTTAGAGTCCTGTGTAGTTTGTGATGAGCTAAAGAAGGCTGTGCTACAGGCCTTTGAGTTACAACCAGAAACTTACCGCTTGAAGTTTCGGGGTGTTACTAAGGGAAAGGATAGTACCTTCCTAGAACACGCCCGGGACTTGTCTGATGCACTACGACATTGACTGTGTTCTGAGAGGGCAGCTACTTTTGAGGAGTTGAGTGAGCTGGTTCTCTTGGAGCAGTTCTTTAAGTGCACAGACGGGGACTTAACATTAAATATAAAGGAAAAAATCCTAGAACTCTCCAGGAGGCAGCAGAAATGGCTGACCTCCGACTGTCATTAATTCGAGGGTGCGAAGCAGCAGCTAGGAGTGAGTCGGGTGCAAAGGATCGTACCCCTCCCCCTCCCAAGAATTTTGATACACATAAATACACAAAACCATCTAGCACTGACAATAAAACTGAACATAAACCAAATACCGTCCCGTATAAGAAGTCTAATGGTACCTCCCACTCCCAAGGGAAACCAAAGAGTAAAGAGTGCTTTGCATGTCACAAGGAGGGTCACTTTGCAAATGCTTGTCCGAACAAGCCACCAAACAAGGTTGTGTCATTGGCCCGCAGCATAGGGGTGTCGCCTATATCTTCTGAGTTTGCCAAGGGTAGTTCGTCAGAGGTTGGGACACAGCCTGTGTTCAAGAGTCCGGAAGGCTCGAACCCTGTCCGCGACGTCTTTGGGGGTCATAGAGGGCATGGTTTTGTGAGGTGGGCTGGCGAAAGGTGAGGAGTTAAGCTATTGCGTGATACTGGGGTTTCTCAGACCTTGTTAAGGAACTTTACTGGTAGACCGATTAACGCTGCTCGGGTGGTGGTAGTTCAGGGGATCAATGCTACGAAGTACTACCCGCTGGTGCGGATGGAGCTGGAGGGGGGTGGTGTGGCGAGGGAGCTGGATGTCGGAATTGTAGAGAACTTGCCTGTTGGGGGCGTCGACCTCCTCCTCGGCAACGACTTTGCGGTGCCTGCTTCTAAGGTTTCACCCTTGGTCGTTGCCGAGAAGGCGGCCAACGTTAGTAGGGAGGAACAGGAGTGGGTTGAGAAGTGTAGCGTACAAACCATGCCGTGTGTTGTGACGCGTTCTCAGACATCCGGAGCCTTGCAGCCACCACCTCAGTCTATCAAACCACGGAGGAAAGGTCACAAGAAAACGGGAAGTGTTGGTCAATTGGGGAGTTTTGAGCCGGCAGTGTTTCTTGATGACTCATTATTGGCACCTATGTTAGAGTCTGGAGAGGCCCCGGGGCCTGTCACCGCTAGTGCAGGTGCAGGGCAGGAAGAGACTTTGCGACAGCATCGTTATGCGCAGCGTGAGGAAAGGATGGCTCAGCGGGACATTGGAGGTGGAAATAAATTATTTAAGATGAACTTGGATAATCTCGCACCTGCTGATATATGTTCCTTGCAGCTGGAAGATCCTGAAGTCAGGGCATGTGGTAATGGTGCTGTCGAACTGGAGAGCGATGGGGATGCGCAGCCTGGTGATTTTTTCTTGTCCGAGGGGATCTTGTATCGGAGACATCAGGATCCAAAGAAAAAGTGGGATGGCGGGTCAGGATTAGTGGACCAGTTAGTAGTACCGAGGGTGTGCCGTGAGAGCTTATTGAGATTAGCTCATGATGTGCCTTTGGCAGGGCACCTGGGGGCATGTAAGACGGAGGCAGCTCTGAGCAAGCTTTTCTGGTGGCCTGGGTTAAAGGCGAGTGTCGTGTCATGGGTGTCACAGTGTCACACTTGTCAAGTGGTTGGGAAACTCAATCAGGTCATTCCGAGAGCCCCGTTACAACCCATCCCTGTCATTGGGCCGCCCTTCAGCAAAGTAGTTATCGATATGGTTGGCCCATTGCCCCCCACTAGTGCCGGCAATAAATTTTTACTAACTGTAATGGATGTAGCAACACGGTATCCAGATGCTTACCCCATGCGCAACGGGATGGCCTAGACTGTTATCAAAAACCTACTTGTCTATTTCTCTCGTTATGGATACCCTCAGGAGATCCAGTCTGATCAGGGATCCAATTTTACTTCTACTCTGTTTAAGCAGACCATGCAGCAACATGGGATAGTGTCTGTGGTGTCATCTGCCTACCATCCCGAGAGTCAGGGAGTTTTGGAAAGGTGGCACTCGACTCTCAAGAGTATGTTGCGGTGTTATTGCATGGAAAATGGGAAGGACTGGGATCTAGGTCTCCCATACGTTTTATTTGCTGCGAGAGAAGTACCTGGGGAGAGCTTGGGATTTAGCCCGAACGAGTTGGTTTTTGGACACAGGGTCAGGGGGCCCCTCCAGATAGTCAAGGAGATCTGGGAGGGAGTCACAAAACCATGCTCGCTTCTAAAGTATGTAGTTGAAAGCCGTGAGAGAATGCTAAAGAGCTTGGAGGTAGCAGGTCGGAACCTTAAGAGTTCACAAGCTCAGATGAAGGACAGATACGACCAGAAGGTGAAGCTAAGGGAGTTTGAAGTAGATCAGGAGGTACTGATACTACTGCCTCTGGTGGGACACCCCTTGTCTGCCAAGTATTCTGGTCCGTATCGGGTTGTAAGGAAGGTTTCTGATCTCGACTATTTAGTAGCTACTCCTGATCGTAAGAAAAAGAACCAACTTTGCCATGTAAATCTGATGAAAGAGTATGTGAGGCGCCCCTCCGAGCCTCTCACTGTCCCGGTGTTGATCTGCAGCGATCGTGGTGGAGAAGGAGGAAGGGACAGTCAAGCTGCGGGGGAGGATAATTGGGATGGTCATGTTTCCGCGGATCAGTGGGCGGGGAATTCTAGACAAGTGGCTCACGAGTTGATATTGCACCTGCCTGAGCAACAGCGTGTAGCTGTGCAGCACTTGTTTGATTCAAACCCAGCTGTTTTCGCGGAGCATCCTGGCCTCACTACTCAAGCGGTGCACGATGTCGATGTTGGGGACCACCCGCCCTTTAAATCAGTGCCATACCGTGTTCCCCCTATTAAATTACCAGCACTTAGGGAAGAGCTGGATTATATGCTGAAACGTGGGCTGATTTCTGAGGGTGCAGTAAGGTGGACTTTTTCCGTCACTGCAGCCCAAACCAGATGGCAAGGTGCGGTTTTGTATAGATTTCCGCAGGTTGAATGGTTTAACCCCCACAAATGCCTACCCTCTCCCTCGCGTGGACGACAGTGTGGATAAGATAGGAAAAGCCAAGTTCCTCACTAAGATAGACCTTGTTAAGGGTTATTGGCAAGTGCCCTTGTCTGAGCGAGCGCGAGAGGTGTGTGGGTTTGTGGTGGACGGTGCCACATATCGTTGCCATGTTATGCCATACGGGCTGAAAAATGCCCCTGCAACGTTTCAGAAATTAATGAACGACATTGTAGCCGACATTCCCAACTGTACGGTGTACCTAGATGATGTCATAATATACGACGATGATTTTAACAGTCACTGTGCTCACATCGGACAGCTTTTTAATAAACTGAATGAAGCAGGTTTGGTGGTAAACCTGGGTAAGTGCGATTTTGTCAAAGCCACAGTTTTGTACCTGGGGTTCGAGGTGGGGATGGGTCAGGTGTGCCCTCCACAGACAAAGATCAAAGCCATCGATCAGTTTCCCCAGCCTACGACTAAGAAAAACTATGGGGGAGGCACTCGCTATAGGCAGTAATGCCTTTTGCCTCCCTCAATCACATAGAAAAAAAAAAAAAAAAAAATCATGCGGTTTCTAGGTATGATAGGCTATTATCGTCGCTTCATCAAAGGCTATTCGACTGTACTTGCACCTTTAACTGACTTATTATCTAAGGACAAGAAGTTCCGGTGGTCTCCTGAGTGTGCAGAGGCGTTTTCCTTGGTGAAACACCTGTTATGTACCCACCCCATACTCAGGGCCCCGGACTTCAGCAGACCTTTTCAGCTGGCGACTGATGCCAGTGGCGTAGGAGCTGGGGCTGTCTTGTTACAGACAGATGATGAAGGTATCGAACATCCAGTGAGTTTTTACAGTAAAAAATTCAATAGTGCACAAAGGAATTACTCTGTAATTGAAAAAGATCTCCTGGCGATAGTGCTGGCGCTCAGGCACTTCGATGTATATGTTCCTGCTTTCGGACCAGTCGTAGTGGTTTATACCGATCATCACCCTCTGAAATTCTTGAATCAGTTTCATAACCGGAATATGAGGCTGACCAGGTGGTCACTCATGCTTCAGGAGTATAATCTGGACATACCCCATATTGCCGGTTCTGATAACGTGATAGCGGATTGTCTATCAAGGGTGGATGATGTTGGTTAGACTGCTACAGGATTGAGGGTTGAGTGTGGAGGAAAATAGGCTGTCACTGTAGTTCAGCCGACAAAAACAAATTAAAAAAGCAAAAACCTTATAAAAACTCTTTATTTTTATAACGTGTAGAATTTTGTATAAGATGTTGTAGCAGTATCTAAGTTGAATGTTTTCGCTTATTGTCGCTAAGTTAGTTGAACTTGCTCGGTGGAGCGCAACAGTCTTTATTTTTTTATATATAGTGCCTTGTGTCGCAACAGTGTGTGGTACTATGAGAAGCTTTCTGTTAGATATGAAGAACTTAGTCAAGGGTCTTATATCTTGGGGGAGGTGTGACGCTTCTGCATAGTAGCCACGTGCGGGCATGCGCGCGCGTCGGCTGCCCAGCCGTTTAGAAACCGGCTGGTGGCAGCCGACCGGCCGGCTTTTCCTTAGTATATATCCTACGACAATGTAACTAATGTCTGGGATATTCTTATGTTGTTTCACAGCTTGTAGCTGCCCTTATTCTTAACCAACGCATCTTAGTATATTTTATTCTCGATAGTTGATTGTTTCATTATAATATATAAGATGTAAGTCTAGTGAGAGTGGGAGGAGACGAGCGGGAGAGAGAGACCGGCTGGGGGACGTTGCTTCGCGTGAGAGAGTCTAGCTTGGGACGAGCCTGATGTTGCCAATTTGATTGCAACGTTAGGCTTAGTTTCGACTCACGCCAGTGGTAGAGGATTTTGACCCGGCAACTGTGTTGAGAGTTGCCAAGCATGGGATGTATTTTGCATGCCTAGGGTGGGGTCCAGACAGATTCAAGACTCAGAGCTCACCTCACTGTCGTACCCTTCGGACCCCCTTGATATCTATCCCTCTCAACCCCACTTAGAAACTTTCTCTCTTACTTTGTATACCTTTCTTCCACTACTTCACCAATCTATTTAATTATCCCATCCCCTTGATAGACCTTATATCTATTATTGTATTAACGACGAGCTCTCAGATAACTAGATAGGATTTAGGGCCTTATGCAGAGATTTAATTGTTAATGAGACCTAGGAAGCTTTTTTGTTGTCTCATATTTGGTGGTTTCATGCTTGCTAGTGTGTTCTTGTGTCAGGTTAGCAGGGGCTAGACCGGAGGGGAGGCTTTTTGCGATCCTTTAAGTAAAGTCTGCTGGTGCGAGTCCTGTGGACCCGCACGACTTTACTAGGATACCCGTGGGAGTTTGGGGGCATTTTCTTGTCTGTGTCCCTGTGTGTCTAGTGTTGTGTTGTGTGAGGGCCCTTGCCTAGTCCACTCAGCACTGCGCTAGCACGTCTTGCTTTTGTTTTAGGGTCGCCAGGAGAGAGTCAGATACTTGCGATCTGAGTCTCTCAAGAGAGCACCCTTTAAATTAGAGTAATTTGGCACACAGACTTGGGAACGTCCCTAGACTAGAGCAGGTGGCTCAGCCCGGGTATCCGAAGCCTATATCCTTCCGGCTAGACCTCTGCCACCTGGCAGATTAACAGCTAGTGGTTTATTATATCTGTATGCTTGTTATTGTGCCACAGTTTACCGTTTTTGTGAGCATTGTGAGTCAGGGTGTGGCTTAGAGACTGTCCGAGCAGGCTTGCCTGACTAAGAGTGAGAAGCACACCTGTATGTGGTTATGTTGCGAGTTGCTGCCTTTAGTTAATTATACCTATGCCATTATACACTGTATGGCCTATCACTAGTATTTATTCCTGCTTATGAGTTAAGAGTTCTCTAAATCCGTAACTTACTTTCTTTGCTAAGCATCAGATCCTACAGTAGCTGCATGCAGTTTAGAAACCTGCATCTTGTCTACCTGTACGATGTTTTGAGGACTGTTTGCTTTCACCTTCTTTCACGCAGGGGTGATTAGTTGTATTAATTAACGTAACGTTAAATGTACTTTCTTCTAGTTTGTTATTAAATTGTTTCTGCAATTTAATTCCGTTATCTATCTTTTCCTTGAAGCTTTAAGTCAACTTAATTGGGTGATCTTTCATATAGCCTGCTTGACTATCAGCAGTCTATAGTGCGTGCACCCTGTAACCGAGTCATAGGATACCTCGTTGTCCAGGCAGGACTCTTGACGGTTTAGGGTGGTTTGTTGCCTGGGTTTATAGATAAGGGTTGGATCTAGCGTATTCCGTTGTTGCTTGTTGCCGCATACCTAGTCCAATAGAAAGAGCCCAGTGTTTATATATCCCAGGACGTAACAGTTGATCATTGAATCTAGTTTTTACTTACGAGGATCACTCGTGGGGGTTATGAATAGTGGTTTTGTTAAAGTGCAAGTCAGGTGGGGAAAATACACTCTTAAGGGGGTTAGAGGTGATTGTCCTATAGCCTCGCGCTGTCTGTCCTTCTGGGTCAGGTTGTGAGTTTGGCTATACAGGTTGGAGGATAGTTAACGGAGGTACAAGGATAGGTTTTTACCTTCTATTTACTGGGGCTTGGGAACGAACTGACTCGGCACGTTATACATCCTTATGGATGTCTTTGCAGGTGGAGGGTTGTGAATTGGGGGGGGGGGGGGGTACGGTGTGAGGCTAGGTCGCGGGTGTCACTCGTGAACTTTGACATTGACCCTTAACGCTCTTGACATCGGGGTGGCATATCCCTACGATGAAAACAGGTATAGTGGGGTCTGAGGAGAGAAGTGACAGGGTGACTGAAAAGGTTACAACTGGGCATGGGGTCACGAAGCAGAGTAGTGTGTACCGGTATTGCATACTAGAAGATGGTGATTGACAAGACGTATAACAGGTGTGGAAAGAAATGGAAGAGAGGAACAAAATCGTGGATAAAAGATAGTTATCCCTAGAAATGAATACATGCATGAATGATGGTATTATAGCCGTCGTTATAATAAGATGATGGAACCTGGTTGAATAATTCTGGTTTAACTACATATACACTTAGTTACTAGAAGGGAACAGCTGAGCTTGGGGGCTACATACAGTATATCTATACTCGTAATGGAGAGAGATACTAGGTATCTTTCCTGCATCTCTCTTGAGATGATCGTATGCAGATTGGTCATAATTAAACACATATAAATCAACAGATATAAATCAAATACAATAACTGGGCATAGGGTTATTATTACATTTAGAGGTCGAATTCAGGTTAGGGGGAAGAAGGTGGTTTCTGGGGGAGGGGGATACAGGGTGAATTATATTATTAAGGGATCAGATCTCGGTATGGGTATTTGAGGTCTTATTATTCATAGCTGGAGACCTACTCACATTCTTAAAATATAAGTACGTCTGATATTAGAATAGTGTGGGCGAAAATGCGGAGCGTTGCATACATAGAAAACGGATTTTCATGGGGTAACAATTAATCATAGGTGAGGGATGGTGTACATGGGAAAACTAGCAGAGGTGTTTAACAGGCAGTGGTTGTGCAGGTGATGAGGATTTCATTTTCTGGGTATTTTAAGTATAAATAACAACTTAGAATGGCTTATTTGAATAATAGTTCACACATGAAAATTATGATGAAATACTACAAATATCATACATAGGATCATGGCCATGGATATAATTATACCCTGGAGCTGAGCTGAATCATAATGTTAAGACTGGGTGGTTACTGCTCCTTTGAAATAGCAGTAATGTTATACACTCAATAAACATAGCATAATTACTGAATGTCTGAGTTTATAGAGTTTCACGGATATACTAGTATCCTAAACAGCGCACTTTTAGGAGTCTTCACACATGGATTTGAACAATTCACGTTAGCACTTCTCAAACAAATTTAAGCATGGAATGGTACAAAATAGAAGAAAATAAATCGCAATTCACTTGATCACTTGGCGCGAAAAGATAGTGTCATTGGGGTTGATTTTATGTGTATCACTGTATGGCTGTGTGCGGCTATAATGTCTAATATTATCATACACGATTTCGCAAATAGTTCACGCACAAAAATACTCTACTTTATAACGATAGATTCGTGTGTTTTGTATCCTCATCTATAGAGGCCTAACAACTAAGAAGGGAGGTCTGTTTGTACAGCCTTCAGCAAGATAGGTTCTTCGTTCTGGTAACGTGGTCCAACATCTATAGATCGTCCTCAGGCTCGTCCTTGTAGTGGCTGCAACGCCAGGGTAAGTGGGGTGGCTCTCCTCCAGCGTCCTCCAGCAGGTCTGGACATGAGGGTGGAGACTTCTAGCGAAATTAGACTATTATGGCATCCGAGGACTGCTTCATCACTGGCTTAAGACTTTCCTAACTAATCGTGAGCAACGTGTTGTTCTCAATGTCTGCAATTCTTCTTCTGTATCTGTAACTTCTGGGGTCTCACAGGGCACCGTCTTGGGCCCCCTACTTTTCCTTTCATATATTAATGACCTTCCACTAATTCTTACTTCTACTACTAGACTTTTTGCAGATGATAGCTAACTCCCTGCCTATCCAAACTCTTTCATCTCTGTCTCTCCTCTAACGTCTTCCCTTCATGCTGGAAGTTTGCTCTCATTCAACCTGTCCCAAAGAAGGGTGACCGCTCTCAACCCTCCAACTATCGTCCAATTGCTCTCATCTCTTGTATCTCTACATTTTTTAAACTATTCTTGCTTCCAAATTTCTTAAGCATTTCTCTTCTCATAATCTGCTTTCAGATCGCCAGTATGGCTTCCTTAACCCTTCCTACCCGGGCTGCCTTAGGTAAGGACAGCGCGGCTGATGGGCCGGAACCCGGTATGCCTTATGTAAGGCATTTGCTTTAAAGCGTGCTTTAAATCTCGCCCGGGCAAATTTTACTTTGCGGGGGCGATCGTAGCGCCACCAAGCCTCAACTACCACGCTTATCAGCTCCTACGTTGCCGCCATTGAGAGCTACAGCAAAAAAATGAATTCCGACGCGTCCGATACTGTGCAATCTCCCGTGCGTCCCAGTGCAACATCTATGCCTCTGCCAACCGAGAAGAAAAAGAAAGTAAGGAAAGTGAAACGTTTGCTAAGTGATAGTGCAATACAACGTGAACTTTTCAACCCGGATTTGAGCAGTGGTGAAAGCTCTGTGGAAAAAACCTCTATATTCAGAGTAGAAGTGGGAGCGAAATTGACGATTTTGTGGGATTTGGTGCTGATGACAATGTTGATTTATTTGAGGGGGGTGATAGTAGTGATGATCCGGATGTGGAAGTGGTGGAGGAAGGTGCTATTGAAGTACCAAGTGTGCTAGAGCCAACCCCTTCGCCTAGTTTCGTAGCTCAAGGTAGGCCTAGGCCTAGCCCTAGCCCTACCTGGACCTTCCCCTTTGCCTGCCCGCACGCCCTTGAAAGTGGGTAAATACTTCTATAAACAGTCCTTAGTGAAAAGTGCAGCCAAGAAAGCACGCAGGGAGGCAGAAAAAGTGAGGGAAGGCATAGATAGTGAGAGTGACGCCGACCCAGGCCTAGCAACCACCCGCATTCCTTTGTCCCGACGCCTTGACCCGGGACGCCGGGAGGGCCACCCACAGCCCTCAGCTTCATCTGTCCCTCAGGATGACCAAAGGGCCTCTACAAGTGCGCCATTGGCCTCCCACAGTGTGTCACCACAGGCCCCGCATCGTAGGTCCTTATTTCCTGCAGAAAAGTCCACGGCTAGCCGCAAAAGGAGCCCAACTCCCGAGGCCGAGGCTCCCATTGCTCAACCTCCCGCAGCCCCACGCCGCCGACGCCCTCTATTCTTCACCAGAGTTGTCTCCTGAAGAGGATGCTGACGACCCCAACATTGCCCCAGATGACCTGACGTCGCCTGAGGAAGAGGAAAACGAAGAGGAAGAGGAAGACGAAGAGGGAGTCCCGACAAGAAGAGTCAAAGGGCGAGGTCGTGGACGTGGTCAGCCTGCCAACGCCGCTGCCTCTGGGCCTGGGCCTGGGCGTGGGCATGCAGGGCGTCCGCCTGGGCATCCGCGTGGCCAAGGGCGTGTGCCAGGGCGGCGTCCAGGGTGTGTGCCTGCTGCAACTCCACGTCCTCGTCCTCGAGCTGCTGAAATGTTTGTGTGGTCAGATGGGGCGGATTTTGTGCCAGATTTTCCTGCCTTTGACGAGGTACAACAGGGTTCTGGGGTATCAGCAGCATATCCCTGTGGCCCAAATGCCACCCCCAGTGAACTTTTCTGTGGCTTCTACGACAATGAAGTCATGGAATACCTTGTCAAAGAGACAAATAACCACCAGGCTATCTGTTCAAACTTTCTTGGCAGGAAGACCAGTGCCAAGATGGTGGCATGGAGAGCTCTCACTGTGGCAGAATTATATGTGTTCTTGGCACTCACAATGCTGATGACACATAAAGAAGCACGTTCTGGCCGACTACTGGATAACTGGCGACCTCACAACGACTCCAGCATTTGGCAAATTCATGTCAAGGGATAGGTACTTCGACATCCTCTCATATTTCCACCTGACAAATAACATGCATGTCCACGAAACCGACACACTCTGGAAGATCAGGCAACTGTATGACATGATACGTCATCGGTTTTCCACCTACCTGATTCCATTTCAGAAGCTGTGCATCGACGAGTCTCTGGTCCTGTTCCGTGGTAGGCTGCACTTCCGACAGTATATCCCGTCAAAGAGACACCGCTTCGGCATCAAGCTCTTCGTCCTCTGCGACTGCAAGACGGGATATGTGCTCGACTTTATAGTCTACAGCGGCAAGGGTGGTTAAGTCCAGATTGACCCCCTCATTGGTTTTGGCGGCGCTGTGGTAAAGACGATGATGGAGAGGTACTTCCATGACAACCACGTCCTCTATACCGACAATTATTACACGTCGCCTATCCTCGCCAAGTACCTCCATGACCGCAAGACCGGAAGTGTCGGCACAGTGAAGGGGAAGAGGAAGGGTATGCCAGCCTACCCAACCAAACTAAGAAGACAGACATCTTCCATAAGAAGAGTGGCCCCATCCTCTCCATCCACTGGCATGACCAGCGCAAGGTCAATCACTCACCCCGTGCTACCACTCACCCCGTGCTACCGCCAGACGCTGCAGACGCTCTGTCAACGCTCTCACGATATCGATCATAATTTGAGTATTAACTACTCATCCTCTTCATTCTTGTGCATGAAAGGTGGTTAAGAGCACGTTTAACCATCCTGTAGCTTAGTAAGTAACACTGCACGATATTTCGCTGTGTATTGACTGAAAAACTTTGTGTTTATCACAAGACTCCTGCTCGGACAGGGCGCCACTAGCGCCATCTATTGTTTTGTTTTGCTTTGTAAACAAACGCTCTCTTATTACTATTTTATATAAAATCGTAGCCCCTAATTTTACCCATTACCTACTGTAGTAAGTATCAATTTAACTGCCTTGTATGTAAGTAAAGCTTTGCATATTAATTTGCTAATAAACAATATTGTTTACTAACTAACCGCCTACAGGGACTAACGCCGACACCATTTTGTAAACAAACCTTTTTGGGGATTATACATATTAAATTCCAGCAAATTTTGTACCAAATTTAAGTGCATTCATTTATCTTTTCCCCCTAGATATATTCTTGACTTTTTCTCCTCAGACTGATTTTACTTTAAGCTAAGGGTGGTATTTGTACAAACTAACCTAGCCTAACCCAACTTGCCAAGCTTTTAACCTAACCCAAACCTAGCCTAGCCTATAGCCAGCCAATCTGTTTTATTATTAACTCTTGTAGATATTGTATTTGGTATCCTACTGTAGCTATATATATCTGTAATTTTAGTTGTTGCTTGCACGATCTTGTAATAACCTTTGACTGATACACTTTTTTATCTAAAAAGAGTAGGCTACTGCTTTACTAGGCTTCAGTGACACCAGGGTCATCTGTTGACACAGTATATTAACCCCTTGTGTGCAGTCACACTTTATTTTTATATAATCTCTATTTGGTGAATTGTATATTTAGTTACATATTCTGTTATACATATATTTGTTTAAGGTTAGGTTATCACACCTGGTAGCCTATTTCTGCGAATTTCAATTTTATTATATTCGGTTAGGCTATTCAACGCTGGTAGCCTATTATTGCGTATTTCAATTTTAAAAAAAAAAACTTTTGGTTAGGCTATCGCCCCTGGAAGCCTAATTCTGCGTATCTCAACATTTTGTTTTCGGTTAGGCTATCACCCCTGATATCCTATTTCTGCGTATTTCAGCATATTTGTTTTCGGTTGAAGTGATTGAAGTGTTTTTAAAGTGAGTGAAGTGTTGTAAAGTGAGTGAATTGTTTTTTAAGTGAGTGAAGGGATCTGAAGAAAGTGACTGTCACCATGCCTCGCGCTTGTGCGAACTGCGCCGGTAGGTTTGGTGAGTCCATGTTTGCTACTATCGATCTTCAAGTCTGCCGGCTCTGCCAGCAACGAGAGAGAATTTTACAGTGAAATTAGATGAAGCCTACAACAAGATCAACGTCCTCACCATGAAGCTGGAATCACTCCAAGAGTTTGTAACACTCAACGTTGGAGTGCCACAAACTTCAATTGTCACCGCAACTCCAGCAGCCACCAACGCCCCAACGTCAACTGCCAACAATTCAACGCCTACAGTAGCCATTTCAGCTGATGTTTCCGATACTCAAGATACAAATAGCGACTCTCTTCCCCCTCAAGACAACTTCCGTGTCATGAGGAACAACGTTTGCCCCAAGACCAGGAAACACATACCGATTACCGAGTGTCAAAACCGTTTCCAGATATTCGCAGACTCAGATGACGAAGAGGAAATAGAAGAAGTCCGGCTCGTGGGAGACTCGATGATACGTGGTCAGCTCACAGAGTTTTGCGCCAGGGCACCTAAGACCAGGAAGCGTTTTTGTATCCCTGGTGGTGGTGTGGATGACGTAGTTGCAGCAGTTGACGAAGTATCAAAGCTGGCCCCTGCAAATACAATGTACGTCATCCACGTTGGATCCAACGATATACAGCGAACCCGGTCGGAAGATTTGCTTTTAAAGTACCAGCAGCTGATCAAGTCGTTTAAGGAGAAGTCATCAAGGATCATCGTCTCAGGAATCGTCCCCCGGCTCGGTGTAGAGAGCCGATTTTACAACATAGCCACCAGCACAAATCGTTGTCTAGCAAACCTCTGCAGGAAGGAGAACGTGGGATTCGTCGACACCTGGGACAATTTCTACTAAGATGACTATTTGTTTTCGGATGATGGAGTTCATCTGAACCAGGTGGGAGCAGCGCGTTTTGGGCGTCTTCTCAACGATGCGGTGAAGGATTTTCGGAGAAGAAATCGACTCAGCACAGGACAACCAGGAAGGAGGACCGAAGACAGCGAGGACGGCAATCTACAAAGGAATTAAATACTAATCCGTCAAGAACCGCGAATTTGGATAAAGCTCCACCAACACGACCCAAATTCAAAACCGTCAGGGATAACGACCGAGGACCGAGGACAGCCATGAATGTAAATGTAGATCCGACCAGAACCAAAAATTCGATGAAAGAACGATCTGCGAGTTCTAAAACCGCAACTTTAAAGGTTTTCTATGCAAACGCTCGTAGCATACGCAATAAATTTTCAGATTTAGAGGAACTAGTGTTTACAGAAAATTATGATGTGATTGGCATAACAGAATCTTGGCTCAATACACAAGATAGAGACTTTTTAGCAGAGTATTCACTTCCCGGTTATGTAATGTTTGAGAACAGCCGAATAAATAAAAATGGAGGTGGCGTTTTATTTTATATCAAAGAAAGTCTTAACCCGACCCTCGTGTCAAAACCTCAAATTGTGAACGTCGACACATCTTTTGTGCTAATAAAGAATAATATAGGTACAAAAATAATACTTGCGTTAATATACAGACCTCCAGCTCAATCAGTGCAAACTGACCGAGAAATTTACGAACAAATTGCAGATGTAAGTAACTCACAAGATACCGTAATTTTTGGCGACTTTAATTTACCTGTGACCAAGTGGGGCGATACTCTTACTTCACACTCCGGACATGACTTGTATACGAACTTGCAAGAGAGTTCGCTTTATCAATTTGTTCGAATGCCGACCCGTGGTAATAACGTTCTTGACATTGTACTTGCAACAAAAGAAGAATTGATAGAGAATTTGAATGTTGGTGATGAATTCAGTAACAGCGACCATCGTACGATAACTTTCACTTTAAAGTTTACTAGTAACGAACCAAATAGTAGCATCGAAAAAGTCCCTAATTTCAAGAAAGCAAACTTCCATAAACTTAGAGCTATGTTTAAAGAAACTGACTGGAGCTTTTTAATTAACAATAACGACATAAATACATCTTGGAAGTTA
This sequence comes from Paralithodes platypus, assembly GCA_032716605.1. Classification (NCBI taxonomy): domain Eukaryota; kingdom Metazoa; phylum Arthropoda; class Malacostraca; order Decapoda; family Lithodidae; genus Paralithodes; species Paralithodes platypus. The sequence continues at coordinate 40,703,072 of CM064480.1, read as the reverse complement.
TTCGAAACCACTTACCTAAAAGCAGTGCAAGACTGCATACCATCGAAAATACGGCGTCCAGGCCATAATAATAAGCCCAAATGGTGGAATAAAGATATTTCAAACTGCCTGCTTGCTAAAAAATGTGCTAATGATAGATTAAAATCCTCACAAAATGACGAAGAACGGGTGAAATTTGTAGAGCTACGACGCAAAGCCAAAAAGTTAATTAAGCAAAGTAAAAAGACCTTAGAGTTACATATTGCGAATCAAAGTAAAACAAACCCGAAAGAATTCTATAGTTATATCAGAAAGAAAAAAGTAGTTACTTCAACTGTTGGACCGTTAGTCGATGAAAAAGGAGAATACACCAAAGACGAAGTACAAATGAGTAATGCCCTCAATACCTTCTTTGCATCAGTTTTTACAACAGAAGACCTCAGTGATATCCCTACACCATCGCCGATTCAGATTGATAATTCAGATGTTCTAAGCAATATCACCGTTACAGAGAGAGAAGTATTGAATTGTTTAGATAAACTCAAGGTAAATAAAACGCCAGGACCTGATACAATCTCGCCTAGAGTTCTAAAGGAAGCTAAGAATGAGCTCTCCAAACCACTGACATTACTATTCAATAAATCCTTGCAGTCTGGAACTATGCCTGATCAGTGGAAGCTAGCCAACGTAACACCGATATTCAAAAAAGGCAGCAAATCCCTACCCAGTAACTATCGTCCAATTAGCTTAACCTCAGTTGTATGTAAAATGCTAGAAACGGTCATACGAGACAGACTCGTAAATCACTTGGAGGAAAATAACATACTTAAAGATACTCAACACGGCTTTCGTAAAAAACGTTCCTGTTTAACAAACCTCTTAGACTTCTTCCACGATATCCTCAACCTCTACGATGAGAGTAAAGCTGTAGATATTATATACCTTGATTTTCAAAAGGCCTTTGACAAAGTTCCCCACAAACGTTTACTGCTAAAACTAAAAGCGCATGGAATACAAGACGGTGTGTTGAAATGGATAGAAAATTGGCTCAGCAACAGAAAGCAAAGGGTAGTCATAAACGGTAAGGCATCAAAATGGACCAATGTAAGTAGCGGGGTACCCCAGGGATCGGTACTAGGACCAATTCTCTTTCTAATTTACATCAACGACATAGATGAGGGTCTCACCTGCACAATCTCAAAATTTGCTGACGATACAAAAATTGCAAATAGCGTACTCTCAAAAGAACAAGTTGACGATATGCAACACAATCTAGATAAATTGTCATGTTGGGCCCAAATTTGGCAAATGAGTTTCAATGCGGATAAATGTAAAGTACTACATGTCGGATACCTAAATGAGAAAGCAAACTATTCGATGAATGGCACTCAGCTTAAGAATGTAAACAGAGAAACTGATCTGGGAGTAACAATATCGAGTAACCTAAAACCGAGTCAACAATGTTCAGAAGTTGTTAAGAAGGCAAACAAAATAATTGGCTTTATAGGCAGGTCATTTGAGCATAAATCCAAAGAAGTTATCCTAACCCTTTACAATTCCTTAGTCCGCCCTCTTCTGGAATACTGCGTTCAATCCTGGTGCCCTTATTACCAAAAGATATAAACAAGCTAGAACGAGTTCAACGTAGAGTTACCAAAATGATACCTAGCCTAAAGAACAAACCATACGAAGAGCGTCTTAGAGAATTAAATCTATTTCCTTTAACCCAGCGCAGATTAAGAGGCGACTTAATTCAAGTGTTCAAAATCATCAAAGGCATCGACAATATGAACTGTAGTAAGTACTTCACTATCGACCAATCTAATTACACGCGGGGAAACGGTTGCAAAATTATTGGTAAATCTTTTAACTCGCACGAATCTAAGAATTTCTTCTTCAATCGAGTTGTCAACTTGTGGAATGGGCTTCCCCGAGACGTTATAGACTGCAGCACCGTTGATTCATTTAAATTCCGCCTAGACAAATATCTCGCATCAAACCCGCGACTGACTGCGTTTGTAAATGAATAACTTTATCCTCCCCTCAGTTACTAACCCATATGTCCCCTACTAACTTCCTAGTCCTGCCACGTTAGTGGCAGGGCAGTAGTTCCCTTTCCAATGTTCCCTTACCCACTCTAAACCACTGTTTGGACACTTGATCCTCAGTGTTTTGGAGGACAAGCAACCTAGAAGGGTCACTAGATCTGTTGTTGCTTGATTTCCTTTGTACTCCTTTGTACTCCTTACCACATGCCACAAAGCAGAGATGGTCCCCACAGGGAAGGTGGACCGAAAAACGAAGAACCCTGTCACAAAACCAGCTGCTGTTCTGGACTATAACCTGAACATGCGCCTCGTCGACAAGTCCGACATGCAGATGGGCTTCATAGACTGCCTGCGAACATCTTGCAGGTGGTACAAGAAGTTTGTCCTGCATACAGTAGATATGTCTGTCCTCAACGTGTACAACATCTACCGTTTGAGGAGTCCAGTCATCAAGTACAAGAGCCTGTGGACCTTCCAAAAACAGCTGATACATGAGCTCCTGGTAAAACATGCGGGTACACCAGGGAGGCCACTACAAGGACCAGGCATGATGGACAGAATAGGGTGTGCCGACTTCTTGAAAAAGCACCAGCTCGTCGCCCTTCCTTTCCAGGGTCCTAACAACAGAATAAGAATGCAGAAGAGGTGCTATGTGTGCACCCGCACAACTCGACGACCAAGAAAACCCACAAAAACCACTTGCAATGCCTCGAGTGTGAGGTGGGACTGTGTGCTGGCACCTGCTTCAATGATTTCCACACTATGGCAAACTATTGAAGTGTAAGTGACAGTGATAGTGACACTCAATAATAATAATAATATAACTAAGTATAAGTGAAAGAGACACATAAGTAATAATAAGTGCCTTCAGAACAATATGAACAAGAGAAAGTGACACTAAAATATATATTCCTAACAATAAAGAAGTGAAAATGACACTATCAATTACCATAGTCCAGTATAAACAATCATAACTACTATAACAATGACTATAAAACTAAGTCTAAGTGAAAGAGACACACATAAATAATAATAAGTGCCTTCAGAACAATATGAATAAGTGAAAGTGACACTAAAATATATATTCCTAACAATAAAGAAGTGAAAAAGACACTATCATTTACCATAGTCCAGTATAAATAATCATAACTACTCTAATAAAAACAATAAAACTAAGTATAAGTGACAGAGACACAAATTACTTCAGAAAAATAACTTTATTGAGTGAAAATATCATAATAACAATAATATATAGCATAATAAACAATAAAACACTAAAAAATCGCTTCCCGCCATAATTCAAGGTAGAGCGACGAGTCAAAACGTTCGTCGTAGCCTGGGCCGCGGTTGAGTGTTCGGACGCGGCGAGGTAAATACGCGGCAAAAATTACCTCCACTTCCATCACCATAACTCCGGAACTACTTGAGCTAGAAAGCTCTACTCAACGCCAATCTACGCGGCAAGGTAAGGCGCCCATTTTGACATATGTTTGATTAATGTAGGTAGTATATTAAGCGAGATTAGCCTTAGTTTACTTTTCTTGTGTTTTCAGCCTGATCGCCCGGATACAGCCTCCGTCATTAAGAAAGGCTGCCCGGGTAGGAAGGGTTAAGGGTCGCTCTACTGGTGATCTTCTTTCATATCTTACTAACTCTTGGTCATCCTCTTTTCGGGACTTCAGTGAGACCTTTTCTATTGCATTAGACATATCGAAGGCCTTCGATAGAGTCTGGCACAAATCTTTAATTTCTAAACTGCCCTCCTTTGGTTTCTATCCCTCCATCTGTGCCTTCCTTTCTGGCCGTTCCATAGCTGCAGTTTTGGACAGCCATCGGTCACTTCTTAATTCTATCAAATCTGGTGTTCCTCAGGGCTCTGTTCTATCTCCTATTCTCTTTCTAATTTTCATAAACGATCTTCTCAACTGTACCTCCAGTCCCATCCATTCATACGCAGACGACTCTACCTTACACTACACGATTAGTTTTACAGAACGCCCCAGCCAGCAATCTCTCAAAGACAAACGTAATGAAGCCATAGAACACTTATCCTCTGATCTAACTAGTATTTCCAATTGGGGCAGAGAAAACCTTGTTACTTTTAATGCTTCCAAAACCCAATTTCTTCATCTATCTACCCGTCTGGAACTCCCAGTGGACTATCCCTAATTCTTCAACAATACAAAAATCAATTAATCCTTCAACTTCTCTCAATATTCTTGGTGTCTCTTTTTCTTCAGCTCTCACTTGGAAGGACCATATTACCAGTCTTGCTAAGGCAGCCTCCCAGAAGCTGGGTGTGCTCAACTGCCTCAGGGGGTTTTCTTTACCCCTGCACAGCTTCTTGCTCTGTACAAGGGCACAGTGCGTCCTTGTATTGAGTATTGTTCACATGTGTGGGGAAGATCCTCTCACACCGCACTTCTAGACAAAGTAGAAAGGAAGGCCTGTCGTATCATTAATTCCCACCCACTCACCAACTCTCTGCAAACTCTCTCTCTTCGCCGCAATGTTGCATCTCTATCGCTACTACAAAAATCAGTGCTCCTCAGAGCTCTCCCAATGTATGCCATCTCCTCTATGTAGGGTACATGGTATCCGTCTTGCAACACAATCCCACCCCTACTCTGTGCAACTCTCCAATCCAAGAGTGAAACGTTACTCTCAGTCTTTCTTCTATTCAACAGCTGAGCTCTGGAACTCTCTCCCGGAATCTGTCTTTCCCTCCTCCTATGGCTTAAATTGCTTCAAACTCCGTGTGTCCAGGCATTTTGGCTCGAACGTCCCTTGATTTTGGCCCTGTCACTCTTTCAACTATGGGGGAGGCACTTGCTACAGGCAGTTCTGCCTTTTGTCTCCCTCACCCATATAGAAAAAAAAATAAAATAAAAATCTCAACCAATTATCAATAGGGACGATTGCCTCAGACTACAAGGTGACTTATCTGCGCTTGAATAATGGGAAGCCAAGTGGCAGATGACATTCAGACCTGACAAGTGCCACCATATTCGCTTCACCCGTTCCAACAAAACCATCCTATTCTCTTACAAACTTCGCAATACCCCCTTAGATACCGTTCCCTCCCACAAATATTTAGGGGTCCACATCTCAGCGGACATGAGGTGGACCACACACATGAGCAGCATCAGAGTAAAGGCTAATAGGGCACTGGGTTTCCTTCGTAGGAATCTCACAAAGTGTAACGCAAACATAAAAATTCTAGCTTTCATATAATAAGTTCGGCCACACTTAGAATACTGCAACACCATCTGGGATCCACACACTCACAATAATATCAGTAAATTAGAGGCCATACATAACAAAATTGCATGTCTTCATTACAGACATACTACATCAGTCACTTTGCTCAAACAAGGCATCAAACTAGACCCCCCTGTAACAAGAAGACAAATGCACAGATAACAAATGTTATACAAAATCACAAATAATTTAGTGGACGTAGACAAAAATACATATTTACACCCTTCAAACATACGATTTACGAAACGCAGCCACAACATAAAATACCACACGTATCAGACAAGTACGGACATATTCAGACATTAATTGGTTTCCCGCAGCATCCAAGAGTGGAATCACCTCCCAATTCTCCCATCTCACATAGTAACTAAAATTAAACTAGCCCCACTCTTGATTCCTTTAGAAATAGGATTATTAATCACTATCTCCTTCATCCTAATCCTTGACCCGATCCTATCCCTTGCTCCTAATTCCCCTGCACAACCCCCGCATATCATACAGCAGCTCTCTGTGGGTCCCCCTGACAATGACAAGACAAGACAAGGCATGTTCCGTCCGTCTAGTTGTTGAGAGGTAGAGGGGATGGCTCAGAGAAGTTGCTAGGTAGCACGGACCTGTGGACTGGCAGTCTAACATCTTCCTGATTTTTCATAGCTCTCCCTAAAACGGAGGAAGCCGATACAAAGGTGTGGGCCGACCCCATGAGAACAACAAGAACATGTGTTTTGTTTTGATCAGGTTTTGACGCAAGACCGAGCGTGTGAGAGAGGGAAGTGTTGTAGCTGTGCTCGCTCTACATATTTGCTGAATTTAACCCTTAATTAGCGGCGAGCAACATAAGTCGAGTTAAAAAAAGCTGGACTATGTGGCGGCGCTCGACATAGGTCGAGTGGCAATTTCAGCACGTAATGTGGCTGAGAGAGAGAGACAAGTGGTGGCAGGAGACTAGCGAGCGTATGACTGCTCCAGACCACCGCGGCGAACCTACTGACACAAATCTCAGCTCCCTCCTCCCTCTCTCACTCGCTACATACTCAATTATGTACCGAAAGTACCGAATTACCTGCTTTTTGCACTCGCGTTGCACGGTTATTGCAAGAAAACTATCCATCATACAAGGATCGTTATGGTGTCATTCGAAAGCTCTGTTTATGCCCTTTCAGGGATAGGTACTTGTTTTACGTTCTGGGTCTTATTTAGGCATGAAAATGATCACGTAAACAGCCCTATTTTGGCTAAAAACACCCCGCTGTGCGGTACATATAAATAAACCGCATAGGCCGCTCGTAAGGTGTTAAACACACTTTGCAGTCCCAGACCTTGTAGAATCTCTCTATGATGACCGAGGGAGGTGCAGATCCACAATATAAGAAGAAGGGAAAGTGCCAGCGATGTAATCTAAGCAAGATACTGGACAGCAAGAAGTGGTGCTACGAGTGCAACGCGGTGGCCAGCGTGGAGACCTTTGAGAGCTGCCCTAAGTGTAAGAAAGAAGTGAAAGATGGGCAAAATTGCCTTCAATGCGACAACTGCCTTGCATGGTATCACGGTGGCTGTGAACAGGTTAGTGTGGAGGAATACAATGTCTACAAACGGCCTAAGGTGGTGTGGTGCTGTAAAGCCTGCAGTCCAATCGTGAGGGATAGATTGCAAGCTGCCGAGGAGATAAGGAAGGAGAATAAGGAGCTGAAGGAAAGTATGGCCAAGTTAGAGGAGAGGCTCAAGAAAGTGGAAGACAAACAGCAGATAGTACAAGAAATAAAAACTCAAGTAATGGAGGAGATCAAGGAAGAAGAAGATAAGAAGAATAGGAAGAATAACTTAATTATTTTTCAGCTGAAGGAGGCAGAGGGTCAAAATTACATAAACTCATGTACCCGGTACAGGAATCTTTAAACAGGTACTTGAGGTAGAAGATTGTGACATAAATGAGACTGTAATACTTGGGAAAGTAACTCAGGGAAAGGTAAGGCCTATACTTGTCAAATTTAAGGAAGCAAATGACAAGTATGAGGTGCTAAAAAATGCTAAAAAGATAAAAGATGCTGGAGATAAGCTAAGTGAAATTTTCATCGCAAACGACCTCACAAAGAAAGAGAGGCCATAAAAAGCTCAGAGAGGCCATAAAAGTATTGAGGGACCAAGGTGATTTCACCTGGTTCATAAACTATAGATTGGGTATTTTGCAAAAGAAACAGGTTTCAATGCCTGCCACAAGCCAGAACCAAAACCAACAGCAGACTCAAGACCCAGAAGAACAACGGACAGCAGATCTCGCAGCAGGTTCCGTAAAAGTATTGAGGGACCAAGGTAATTTCACCTGGTCCATAAACTATAGATTGGGTCCTTTCGAAAAGAAATGGGTTTCAATGCCTGCCACAAGCCAGAACCAAAACCAACAGCAGACTCAAGACCCAGAAGAACAACGGACAGCAGATCCCGCAGAAGGTTCCGGTACCGGTACTGATGTTCAAGATGAAGACGCCGAAGCCAATGAAAACTGACTCCAAAGTCGGAACCACAAGAAGACAGTGACTTTCAAACTGGTGAATGTTCAAGGACTTACAAATAGTAAAAGATATGAACTAGAAACATTAATTGAAAATAAACATGTTATTGTGCCTTACAGAAACTCAAGAAAACTTTAGTAAGATTGATTTTTCAGAACAATTTGGAAGTTTGAGTTTATTTAGGGAATTGATGACAGAAAGGGAGGTGGATTGAAACTTGTTTTTATGAAAGAGTTGAGTATTGATGATGATTTAGTGCTAATACCGACAAAGGACGAAAATATTTTACATGCAGAATTTAAGTTTAGTTTTATGAAAATCTCGATTATTTTAGTTTGCTTCTCTTGCACAGATCGCAGGAATCTTAGTATTAAGGAGGAAATTGTACATATACCGGTAGCTACAAAGTACTGTAGCGAGATCCTACCGTAGATCCTACAAAACAGAAATCAGAGAGGAAGCAGAAAACAAGAAGAAAACGATTCTTGAAATGTGGAATAAAAGAAGAGAACTAATGAATTATATTTAGAGAAAAAATAAGACCAAACTGAAAACAATCAAGTAAGCAGACATACAGTAGAGGAACAAGCACAGAAGTTCCCATGTTATAAGACAATTCCTACAAGAAGACCAAACAGATGTTAGAAGACAACCTACAAGAAGACCAACATAGAAGACCAAACCGTGAAAACATACCAAGAAAGAGAAGTACATAGGGGGCACCATAACAAAGGTGTTGCCCCCGACTTCATCGACTTCGACGCTCCAGCCTCCAGGACTAAACCAAGGATATAGGCCTATGTTTTCTCTATAGCTTAGCTTCTCACGGGTGAATAATAGCTAAAAGAGGAACAGCCAACAAACTTAGTATTTTTTTTTACCAGACCCAGGACAAAGTTTTACACTCTACGCCTCGGCTGTAAGCTAAGTAAAATGCCCCAGGAATGAAATCCCCATCAGTAACGATATCCCCAAGAACGAAGGGACCCGGCGTCACAGGCTAGGATAGCTATAAGGATCACCACACCAACTTCGTTTTTCTCCCTTCCACTTAACTCCACATGTTATACGTCTCTTCAATCACAGCCTTCTAGTATACAAACCACATTACTTTATTCCTTAACATTTTTGATGTACCGACTAAGTATGTATTTACTTAAGGTACCAACCATGCATGCAGACTATGATACTTTCATTGTGTAGGTACGACGGCGATCTTACGAAACCTTTGTCTCCATTTCACAACAAATCAGATCGTGATTATGTCAGTCATGTATTTAATTATGTAGCAACCATGCCCCCCCTATTTAGACGACGTAAGCTATAATACCCGCGTCGTGTGTGTGTCCACGGTGACTGTGGTGATTAGGTAAGCCTCAGACCATCCCCAATTTCGTATGCAGGCCTGTGCTTAGGTAAGGGTCGTGCCGGGCAACATCGGTGTATTGATTTCGCGTGAGTTTGGCTATGGTTCAAACACAGTACAACCGCCTCAAATTGTTACCCCATGAAAATTCGTTTTTCTATGTATGCCACAGATCCGCAGAAAACTAACATTTCCGCCCACACTATTCTACTAACAGATACTGATATTGTTAGAATGTAAATAGGGCCCCAGCTATGAATAATCAGACCTCAATAAGAATACCGAGATCCGATCCCTTAGTACTATAAATCACCCTGTATTCCCCTCCCCCAGGAACCACCCTTCTTCCCCCTAACCTGACCTCTAGGATGGCGGGAGGGATCAGGGGTGCGGGCATAGCCCTCTCTCTATGTATCATCCTTCTCAACATCCAGAGGGGCTGTGCTGATATACAGGTGCAGAGGGGACCGGTAGTGTACCAGGTCAACACTAAACAAGTATTGAGGGACCTCGTCACACAGAAATCACACACAAGTGAAATTTCTGTCACCATTCCTGCCTGGTCTATTTCATATATCGGGAAGACGCGGCGCCGCGGCTTGGCAAATACTCTGGCACAACCTTGCTACAACACCTATTGTGCTACACTCTAATTAGCTGCGGAGATGTAAAGACCAACCCCGGCCCTAGTGCAATGTTGAAGAAACCTCACCACCAAACAAATAAGGCAGATACCGACATTTCAACAGTCCCTAGCAGTAAAATTCGTTATAACAAACTGGGCAAGCAGGCACCCCAGTCTCCCGTCACGCTTCAACTCCCAACCAAGACCGCAGGGCAACCGCCAGCACAGTGCCAACACTCTACCTACTCAACATTACCCTCAACTGTATCATCACTACCACAGATATCGGTGACCCAAGTAACACAACATGCAACCAGAACACCCAAAAAAGCAGGAAGCTCTAGCAAACACATCGACAATGAAGTAACAGCAACGAACAAGAAAGACAAGAGAAACCACCCACCCCCACAACACGACGCCGCTGCACAACAAATCAACCAAACCTACTACAATAATAATAATAATAATAATAATAATAATAATAATATTTATTCAGTCAGCAATTTACAGAGTTGGTACCACATAGATTGTTACAAATATGACATGTACCAGCCTTGCATAATTCCAACTAAGTATGCCCATAGCTTGTAGTTTATTACATAGGATATCATGGTCTACTGTGTCAAACGCTTTTTGTAGATCAAGAAGAACCATACCGGTGTAGTTACCTTTAGACATTTCTTTACGAATGTGATCCGTTAAGTGGATGAGACAGGAGTCTGTCGAGTACATGCATCTGAAACCTGATTGAAACTTATAGAATAGATAATTTTGTTTGAGGTAGTGTTCAATTTGGGTGTATACCGCTCTTTCAAGGATTTTAGATACAATACATAATATGCTAACTGGTCTGTAGTTGCCAACTTCTAGTTTATTTCCTTTCTTGAATAGAGGGGTTACAATAGCTTCCTTCAGTTCAGCAGGTACTGTGTTGGTGTTAATTGACAAGTTGATGATGTGGGTTAGGGGGCCTGCTATACCAATGGCTCCATCTCGTAGAAATTTGGCAGGAATTTTGTCTGGTCCTGTGCTCTTATGTACATTTAGGTTAGACAGCTCGTCAAAAGTGTATTTTGGTGTAACATTTTGCAATCTAAATGTGTTCGGGTGTATGTCTTTATCTCTGTAGAAATTACGAAAGGTGGCCGTTGTTGTCGTGTATTTATTGAGAGGTTGAGGTAGGTTCTGTGCAAGTGTGTTTGCTATGGAAGTGAAGAAGGAGTTGAAGTACAACACAACCCAACACTATCGGCGACCCAGGTAGCTCAACATGCAACCAGAACAGCTAAAAAAGAAGGGATCAGTCGCAACAACATCAACAATAAAGCAGCAACAAAGGCCAAGAACAAGGACAACATCAAACAACAAATACAGGTAGGGGTCGGAGGGGGGCAAGGGGGAGCCACAACCTGTCCCCATCTCACGCGCCCACACCCCAGCAGCCGCTCACGGCACTCAGCTGATCACCACACCGCCAGACGTACGATGACCAGTAACAGGAAAATATGTATAGTGTGCGATATTGGATTCAACAAAAGGAATACAACTTCACAATGTAGTAGCTGAAATGAAACGGTACACGATCGATGTACTTACGTTACTAGCAGAAAAGAAGTGGCATGCGATAAATGTAGGGAAGTAGCTATTAAAGGTCCTAAAATCATTTGTGAAATATGTGAATCACTCATAACAAGAAAACAAAGGATCCTAAACTGTGTTAAGTGTAAAACTGTAGCTCACATGAAGTGCATCTCTAAGAAGACCAACAGTGAAGAATGGGACTTCCTATGCAACATGTGTGCCTTGCATTCATTACCGAATATTAATGTAAATGAACCAAGTATTAACAACTCAGAATCCAGCCAGGACACATTCAAAATCAAAGATGACTACAAAGTGTTCACCAACAAAGGGCTCCATCTTATCCACATTAACGCCAGATCAATGTACCATAAATTGTCAGAAATAAACTTGTTAGCTAATAAGGCCAAAGCTTCAATAATTGCAATCACAGAAACCTGGCTGAATTCAAGTATAAACGATGGTGAAATAAACATTCAAGGTTTCAACATGGTTAGGAATGATCGCAATAGGCAAGGGGGAGGAGTATGTCTGTATGTAAAAAACAACCTCACACACACAACTAGGACAGACCTCCATGTAGAAAATCACCAAGCTCTGTGGATCGACCTTACACCTGCCGAGGACAAGACCCATCACAATTGGGGTGTGCTATAGGCCACCAGACGACACACAATTCTTTACCAAATTTGAACGAACTTTGTCATCGCTAGACCCTCGGAATGAATCCATTATACTAGGGGATTTTAACCTGTGTTACAAACAACGAAATAATAGGCTTGTACGAGAATATAGGCACATACTGACAATACACAATCACAAACAACTCATCACAACCCCCACACGTATCTCTGAGAACACTGCCATAATATTAGACCACATAAACTGTAACAGAGAGGACAAAATATCCCAATCAGGGGTTATACAGACTGGGATAAGTGATCACTTCGTCACATATTGCACACGGAAAACCACAAAAATTGCCCTAGAGAATCACAAGGTTATCAAAACAAGGTCACTCAGAAACTACAACAAAGAAACATTTCTGGACATTTTATGGAATACAGACTGGTCTCCAGTGTTTGGAAGTACAAACGTTAATGACGCATGGGTTGGTATCAGAACCACATCACACACATCCTAGACGAAATAGCTCCTCTGAAAGACATACGAATTAAAGCAAGGTCAGACCCATGGATCAACAATGACATACTACACCATCTGGAACACAGAGACAATCTGTTAAAAAGGCTAGTGAAACATAGACAGGATCAAGGTCTGAAACATGAGTTCAACAGGGCCAGGAATAAACTAAGTAGAAAAATCAAATCAGCGAAAACTAATTATTTCCCCAATAAGGCAGAGGAATATCAGAATAACCCAAAGAAACTATGGAGGCACCTAAAAACAACAGGCTACAGCAACAAGGCAAGGGATTCGTCTAACACTAATATTGCTCTCAACATTAATGATCAGGTTTGCCACGATAAACGACAAATTTCAACCTACTTCAACACCTTCTTCACCTCCATAGCAAACACACTTGCAGAGAACCTACCGCAACCTCTCAATAAATACACGACAACAACGGCCACCTTTCGAAATTTCTACAGAGATAAAAGCATACACCCGAACACATTTGGATTGCAAAATGTTACACCAAAATACACTTTTGACGAGCTCTCTAACCTAAATGTACATAAAAGCAAAGGACCAGACAGAATTCCTGCCAAATTTTTACGAGATGGAGCCATTGGTATAGCAGGTCCCCTAACCCACATCATCAACCTGTCAATTAACACCAACACTGTACCTGCTGAACTGAAGGAAGCTATTGTAACCCCTCTATTCAAGAAAGGAAATAAACTAGAAGTTGGCAACTACAGACCAGTTAGCATATTATGTATTGTATCTAAAATCCTTGAAAGAGCGGTATACACCCAAATTGAACACTACCTAAAAGAAAATTATCTATTTTATAAGTTTCAATCAGGTTTCAGATGCATGTACTCGACTGACTCCTGTCTCATCCACTTAACAGATCACATTCGTAAAGAAATGTCTAAAGGTAACTACACCGGTATGGTTCTTCTTGATCTACAAAAAGCGTTTGACACAGTAGACCATGATATCCTATGTAATAAACTACAGGCAATGGGAATTGGGTCTGTGAACTGGTTTAAATCTTTAAATCTGGTTTAACTGGTTTAAATCTGGCAGTACAATTGTTAAGAGCAAACCCGGTGGTCCCTCGGATATCCACCCCCGGCAGGGTTGGGTTATTGACACAGGGCCCTCCCGGTCGTCATCATGCGACTGTGTCAAGAGCATTGCAACGTCCCAAAGCTGCTTGTCAGTACAGCTATTTCTTTAGTAATATAAGGGGACTTCACTCTAACATCAATTCTGTACACCAATTTCTTCAAGCAGAATCCCCTACTCTCCTTTTTTTGACAGAGACTCAAGTAACATCCACATCTGACACATCTAGATTTAATTTTCCAGGTTATCAACTGCTCCAAAATTTCAGACCTAAAGGTGGTGTATGTTGCTTCGCAAAATCTGAAATTGCCCTGGAGGAGGTTACTAGTTTCAATTGTCCCTATTTTGATTATTCTATATACAAATTAATTTCTGCTGGTAAATTTAAATACATATGTTGCATCTACCGTTCCCCAAATACTCCTCCAGAGCAAAGTCTTTTTGATTCTCTGTCCTCACAACTCAGTGTCCTCAACTTAAATGCTTCTTCTGAAATCACTGTGTTGGGTGATTTTAATGTCCATAATGTTGAATGGCTCACTCATTCAGCCAGGACTGATGATGCTGGTCTTGAATGTGAGCTATTTGCAGACTCATTTAATCTCATTCAACTAGTCAACCAACCCACCCGTGTACCAGATAATCCTAATCATAATTCCCACCTACTGGACTTATTTTTAACAACCAATTCAGAAAATTATGATGTTACAGTGAGGTCCCCACTTGGATCTTCTGATCACTGTCTGATACAGGCCACCTGTCTATCACCTACCACACCTTCCCACTCTGAACCTGTTTTGGTGACTAAATGGCATTACGATAGGGCAGACTGGGAGGGTCTTCAAGGTTTCTTTATTGATATTCCCTGGACCTCTTTCTTTTCTAATGATGCACACTCCACCTTGAGCCACATACAAGATTTTGTAAAAATTGGAATGGAAACTTTTATTCCTCATCAAAAGTACAGTAAAAGATCTAATTCACCTAAATGGTTTGACCATAATTGTGCTAGAGTAACTGAACAAAAAGCAATAGCCTACAATGCATACACAAGATCAAAAACACATGAAGCCTTTAATTACTTTAGAAACATCAGAAATCATGCCAAAACTGTATTAAACCTAACTAAATCAAACTTTCTCCATAAGCAGGCAAATAAACTTCTAAATAATCCAAATGATAACAAATATTTTGGTCTACTCTTAACTCATTCAAATCCAACTTCACTACTGCTTCATCCATTCCACCATTAAAATCTCCGACTGGCAATCTTGTAAGTGACCCACGAGGTAAAGCTAACCTTCTTGCAGATATTTTCTCCACCAACTCAACCTTAGATGACATAAATCAAGATGTCCCTGTACTTAATTTTAATTCACCTGAAATTCCCTCACTTAAGATCCACACCAGACATGTCAAAACTATTTTGCAGAATCTCTCAGTAGATAAGGCTCCTGGTCCAGATGAAATTCCTCCAATAGTACTTAAGAATTGCTCCTTGGTGCTCGCTCCTGTATTGGCAAAAATTTTCCGTCTGTGTACTCATACCTCATGCTTCCCAGTACCCTGGAAAGAAGCAAACATCCATCCAGTTCCTAAAAAAGGTGCCTCTTCAGATCCATCAAACTACAGACCAATAGCTATAACTTCCACTCTTGGCAAAGTTTTTGAAATTATATTAAATAATCACATAATTAAGCATCTGGAGAATAATAAATTAATCAGTGATAGGCAATATGGTTTTAGACGATGTCGATCAACTGCAGACATTCTTTGCCTTCTTACGCATCAAATCAACCAAGCTACAGACCAGCATGGTGAAACACATACAATAGCACTGGATATATCAAAGGCATTTGATAGAGTCTGGCATCAATCCTTATTGTCGAAGATGTCACACTACGGCCTTGCATCATTAGTTCCACTAATTTCTTCTTATCTTCATAACAGAAAAATATGTGTAATGGTAGATGGCCTTTATTCTCAATTTCACTCAATAAATGCTGGTGTTCCCCAGGGATCAGTTTTGGCCCCAACTCTGTTCCTCATTCATATCAATGATCTCATATCTACCACTCATAATCCAATACATTCCTACGCAGATGACTCAACACTCCACAGTTCCTTCACATTTACCAATTCTTTCACCCAACCCGATCTTATAAATTCAAAAATGAACACTGCAATTTCTCTGAACCAGGACCTTTCTAGAATTAATGAATGGGGACAAGAGAATCTAGTTTCCTTTAATGCACAGAAAACCAAGTACATTCAATTTTCTAACCGACAGAATCTCACGGACTCCCATATATTTGTAATGATGTAAATATTCCCACTTCCCCTAGTATTGACATTCTCGGTGTAACATTAACTACTAACTTGAGCTGGACACATTATGTTAGAAGCATTGCTAAGAATGCCTCTAAAAAACTGGGACTCCTGTACAGAGTTCGAGAATTCTTCACTGACGAGCAGTTGGCCGTAATATATAAAAGTCATGTGCGCTCTCAGATGGATTACTGTTCACCTCTGTGGGGTGGAAGTGGAGTGGTTGCATTGAGGCAGTTGGACAAAATTCAAAATAAAGCTATTAGATTAATCAATAACCCTGCAATCACACAGGACCTTCCTACATTAGCCATACGAAGAAACGTTGCATCCCTTGCATTATTCTACAGATATTTTCACAGCAATTGTTCCGAGGAACTTGCTTCAATTGTGCCGCCTCTCCACATCTTTCCCCGTAGAACTAGGGCAGCTGAGAGCGCCCATGAATTTACACTTTCTCCTCCACAATGCAGAACTTCTGCTTATCAGAATTCATTTATCCCCAGAGCTACTACTCTTTGGAATTCACTTCCCTCGAATTGATTTCCACAAACTTACAATCAACAAATGTTTAAATCCAGTTGTTACAAACATTTTATGAATGGAGGATGCCTTTAGGCACATGGACCTTTTTGTTTTATCTGTGTTTTTCCTTCCTCCGTTCATTGTCTCTTAAAAAAAAAAAAAAAAAAAAATCTTAGTGGTAGAACACAAAGAGTCAAAATTGATGATAATATATCTGATCCTATGCCAATTAACTGTGGGGTCTCGCAGGGAAGCATCCTTGGTCCCTTACTCTTTCTCTGTTATGTGAACGACATGGAACTGAGCGTCTCGTGTAAATTATTACTGTATGCTGACAACAGCGTGCTTCTGGTTTCAGGAAAAGACCCAATAAGTATTGCCACTTCTCTTTCCAAAGAACTAGAATCATGTAGTGAATGGCTAGTGGACAATAGACTATCTCCTCACCTGGGCAAGACGGAAGCCATCTTGTGTGGGACAAAACGCAAACTGAAAGACATTGTGGGCTTCTCGGTCAACTGTAATGATATTCCTATAACAACAGTGTCACAAGTTAAATATCTCTGACTAAAACTGGACTCGAGTTTGTCAGGTGAAACTATTTTGGAATCTATCCTGTGTAAGTGTAGAGCACGTATAAAATACCTGTATAGACAGGTGGGATGCTTGCCAGCGGCGACCAAAAAGACCCTTTTCCAAGCGCTTGCTCAATGTCATTTTGACTATTCTGTGTCATCCTGGTACTCTGCATCATCTAAATCAGCACAGCACAAACTTCAGGTCACTCAAAATAAAATGGTTTGGTTCATGCTGAACCTAGGACCCAGATCACATGTTGGCCAGGAACAACTTCAGTCACTAGGTATGCTCAATGTCTCTGACAGGGCCAAACAAATCAGGCTCACTAATGCCTTCAAAATGTTCTATGACAGAGCTCCAGAGTATCTTAAGAGTGATTTTGTTAAAGCAAATGAGAGGAGTGGACATAATACAAGAAACAGGATGTTTAATTTTAAGGTCCCGAGAATCCAAGGACAGGGTAAGCAAACATTCTTCTTCACTGCCATCAAAGACTGGAATGACCTACCCCAGTCAGTCCGTGAAAAGAGAACACTGTATTCCTTCAGACGTAGCCTGAAGGAACACCTGAACCGGACAGCTGCGAGAAGGGAGCACCAAGCTTATGTCTACTACTAAATACGACATAAGAGATAGGCAAATCAAACTGAAATGATTACTGATTACGGATTACTGATATTTACCATAGGATGTAAGGTATCTTAAAATAACCCCCTAGAAATACTTTCTCTAAAGTATCTATTTCTCTTATCCTCCCCTTTTCCCCAGCTAACCTAATCCCACAAGGACCGCAATGGAAATACGCCTAACGGCCTTATTGGGCTATCCTTAGTTGGAATTATGCAAAGCTGGTACATGTCATATTTGTAACATACTATGTGGTACCAACTCTGTAAATTGCTAACTGAATAAATATTATTATTATTATAATTATTATTAATACTAACCCTATGCCCCGTGCTTGTATTAATCTATATCTGTTGATTTATATAATTAATGATGACCAATCTGCATACGATCCTCTCAAGAGAGATCCAGGAAAGAGACCTCGATCTCTCTCCATTACGAGAGTAAAAGTATGTAACCCCATGCTCTAGTAACTAACCAATATAAGAACATAAGAAAATGGGAGTCTGCAGAAAGCCGATTGGCCTAAGCAAGGCAGATCCCTGTCCCACACAACCCCAATTACAAAGCCCAATTATAGGCTCAACACTCTAATACCCTGAGGATCATCTTACCAAAACGGTTAGAGATTAACGCAGGATTACGGGGGTCTGCAGAGCGCTGATTGGCCCAACCCTGCTGATCCCCCTTCACACCCAACCCTTCTCGTCCATATGCTTATCCAATTTTATCTTAAAGCTCCCTATCGTTTTTAATCCCACTATAGCACTTGGTAGTCCATTCCACCCATCTACAACTCTGTTACCAAACCAATATTTGCCTATATCTTTTCTGAAACGAAATTTATCTAATTTGAAACCATTGGTACAAGTTCTTTCGCTATCACTGAGCTTTAGTACATTTGTCATGTCCCCTTTGTTAATCCCACTAACCCACTTGAACACCTCTATCATATCCCCTCTAACTCTGCGTCTCTCTAACGAATGTAAGCCTAATTTCTTCAACCTTTCTTTATACGGAAGATTTCTAATATTATGGATCATTTTTGTCATTCTACGTTGTACTCTCTCCAATGAATCTATGTCCATTCTGTAATAAGGACACCAAAATTGAACAGCATAATCCATATGGGGTCTCACTAATGACAAGTAAAGTTTTAAGATAACATCAGCAGTTCTGTTACTCACACTCCTTGAGATGAACCCGAGAATCCTGTTTGCCTTGTTTCGAACGCTTATACACTGTTGTCTAGGCTTCAAATCATTGCTAACAAACACACCTAGATCTTTCTCACAATTCGAGTTTTCTAATTCCACATTAGCTAGTTTATATTTAACATTTGTATGCATCTTCCCTATCTTTAATACCTTGCATTTGTCAATGTTAAACTTCATCTGCCAATTTACTGACCATTCGTGTAAGGTATCTAGATCCCTTTGGAGGCACTCTATATCTCAATCTGAATCAATTGTTCTCCCCATTTTGGTATCGTCTGCAAATTTACTTATCCTACTAGTTATACCTAAATCAAGGTCATTTATGTATATAACAAACAACAGAGGACCTAATACAGATCCCTGGGGGACACCACTTTTGACTGCTCCCCATTCTGACTTCGTACCATTTATGCTGACTCTCTGCTTCCTACCAATTAGCCATGACCTAATCCATCCCAACAACGCCCCACCTATTCCATGCGCCTCAACCTTTCTCATCAATCTCTCATGGGGGACTCTGTCGAAAGCTTTACTGAAATCTAAATATATTATATCATATGACTTGTCATTATCTACTGCTTCATATACCTCTGAGAAAAAACTAAGCAAATTAGTAAGGCAAGAACGTCCCTGAGTGAATCCATGCTGAGAAGAATTGATTAAATTAAATGTATCTAAGTGGTTTCTAATTTGACTAGCAATAATTGACTCTAGTAGCTTTCCTATGATTGATGTAAGACTAATGGGACGGTAATTGGATGCTATTGATTTGTCACCTTTTTTGAAGATCGGAACTACGTTTGCAAGCTTCCAAGCTTCTGGAACTATACCTGTCTCCAATGACTTGTTAAATAAAAATGTTAATGGGTAACTTAACTCATCCCTACATTCTTTAAATACTCTAGCATATACCTCATCAGGACCAGGCGATTTATGAGGTTTCAGTCTGTCAATTTCCTTAAGCACATCATTTCTACTTATAGTAACCGTACTTAACCTATTTTCTATACTATCGCTATATACCTTACGGACTTCTGGAAACTGTGCCAAATTTTCATTAGTGAAAACGGAAAGAAATTGACTATTTAATGTACTGCACATTTCTAAATCATTTTCTGTCATTTCTCCTATCGAAGTTTTAAGGGGACCAATTACATCTCTAACCTTGGATTTATATAGTTGGTAAAAAGCTTTAGGATTATTTTTTGAGTCATTGGCAACCTTAATTTCATAATTTCTTTTTTCTTTCCTAATATCCTTTTTTACCTGTATTGATAGATTCTGATAGTAAGCAAGTAGGTGAATTTCGCCTTTTCTAATTTTTCTATATATTCCTCTCTTTTGTCCTAGAAGATCTAATAGTCTATTATTCATCCATTTGGGTTGGTTCTGTGTTGATCTAAATTTTCTTTTGGGGATGTATTTATTTTGTGCATTGAATACTGACTTGATAAAATTATCGTATGTATCTACCAAGGTTGACGTCTCTTCCTGACTTAAGATGACAGGTGCCTGAGAAGGGGTACACTCATTTGGACACCTGGATCGACTTAATTTTTTGACCATAGGGTCAGCTAATAGGGCTCTTCTTAACCCTCCATAATTGGCTTTTCTAAAGTCAGGTATTAATGTTGTATTCTCTCTGGTATTACCTTTCCATTGTATATTAAAATACACAGAATTGTGGTCACTATTTCCTAGGTGGTCCCCTATCTCTACATTATTTACCATATGTTCATTGTTACTGAAAACTAAATCGAGAATATTATTACCTCTAGTCGGCGTATCTATGAATTGAAATAAAAAAACTATCTTGTACTACCTCTATAAACTCCTCAGAATCAGAGTCTCCTATTTGATGCTGCCAATCTATATTCGGAAAATTAAAATCCCCCATAATGCACACATTGCTAAACTTTGATGCCATTTTAATTTCCTCCCATAATGACGTTCCGTCATTTCCACTCGTATTTGGCGGTCTATACATAACTCCAATAACTATGGTCTCACTACCTTCGGTAACCTCTACCCAAACACTTTCATTATCGTTATTTAGTCTAATACCTGATTTAATACAGCTTTTTAATGTACTCCTGACAAACACTGCTATACCGCCACCCCTCTTACTTGTTCGGTCATATTTAAACAAACTATATCCTGGTATATCAAATTCTGCTAAAAAATGCTTGGTTTCTGTATTAATCCACGTTTCAGTTAGCGTTATTATGTCTATATTTTCTTTGCTAACAAGGGCTCTAAGTTCGTTCATTTTGTTACATAGACTCCTACAGTTTGTGTAATATACTCTCAATTTACTTCTTTTCTTTATACCTAATTTACCTTTGTTTCTAACGACATTTCCATCTTCCGTTGCACCATCACTACTATCATTTGCATTATAGTCATCATTTTTAGCATGATAATATTTACCAGAGCTATGCCCGACTGATGTTAATACGACATAGCGGCACTGTCCTTGTGTCGGACCGTATCCCGGGCATACCAACCAGGGTTCAGCATCTTATGATGACGACGGCTAAGATACCGTCATACCGTCATGTATTAGCATTTCCTAGGTTAACTATCTTTTATCCACAATATTATTTCTTTTCCATTCCTTCCCACAGCTGTTATACGTCTAATCAATCACCCCTTCTAGTCCACAGTCCACACTGCTCTGTTTTCGTATCTCTGTTGATTTATATAAATTAATTGTGACAAATCTGTATACGATCCTCTCCAGAGAGATCCAGGGAAGCGACCTAGTTTCTCTCTCTATTTACGAAGATAAAACGTATGTAGCCTCCATGCTCAGTGGTTTCGTTTCTAGTAACTAAGTAGTTATATAATTGAACTTGAGTTATTCAACCAGGTTCCATACTTTTATTTTAACGACGGCTAAGATACCGTCATTCATGCATGTAAACATTTCCTAAGTTAACTCTTTTATCCACAATAACTCTGCAGAGCAACAGCATGCCCAGCTGTAACCATTTGAGTCGCCCTGTCATTCTTCTCTCCCATACCAACCCAAATTCACAACTTCCCCTAGCAAGACGCCATCAGGATGTTTTATTTCGTGCCGAGTAAGTCATTTCTCAAGCTCCAGATTACCAAAGAGTACAAACCTATTCTTGTACCTCCTTTAACTATCCTCTAACCTCACTAACCAACACTCACAACTGGAACAGTAAAGCCAAACGCGCGAGGCTAGCCCCCCCCCCCTCTCACTCCCCTTGAAGAGGGTAAGTCCCCCTTCCTGACTTGCACTTTTTAACAAAATCACTGTTCATTATCCCCACGAGTGAGTCTCGTGAGTAAGAACCAGATTGCATGATCAATCATAACGAAATATATAACCCCCAATATCCTCAACTAATATAGTAACCCCATTAACGTAAAAAACGCCATACCCCAATATTCAAGGCCCAGCTGGCACCCTACCCAAGAGGACACCCCCGGCCTGCGCGTCTTTCCCCCCTCGAGGAGGTCTACAGGCATCCTCGGGCCCACCAAATTCTTGCCAGAAATTCCGGGTGCCTCTAACCTATACCAAACTCCAAGTTCTAATTCCAGCCTCAAAACTCATATCCTATCCCGTTCCTAACTAACCCCCAAAATCCCCCTTAACCCGTCTTAGATTCCTAATAGCATTTCAGCTAGATCAGAGAAGGATACTTGAGTGAAATATTAATGTATAATGCCTTACCGCCTAGACCGGAAGGCGCCACGTAAACTAGAATTCCCCTTGCCAAAATCCTCCTCTATCCCCCCTCTTAATAATTTGTCTTAGAGTAAGAGATGTCAGAAATGTCGAATCATATTGCGGCCTACATACTAACTATATACTAGACCTTTTCACTACCCTCCTAAGTCAAGGGATTAAATTAATTTGTCTTTCCCTCCGACATCCCAAATCTAGAACATTCGAAATACCCCCTGACTCGCCCCCTGTCCCCCCCCCCCCCCCCTTATATAAACCTTCCCATGCAAAAGCGCACCAGTTCAGTAGTAGACGCATACTACGCATAGCGGCTGTGCCACTCTAGTTGACATTTACAAGTGCTCCCACCCTCAGGATACAGTGATACTCGGTGCCTGTGATCAAAGTTAATCTGTGAGGAAGTGAATCAACCCTTCACAAATATTTTCTTGCAACTGGGACCCCAAGGGTAAGATTATACCTATGAACAACCGATTTACAAATTTGTTGATTGTCTCATAAACGTATTGCAAGCCGGCCTCGCCACTACCTTGGGTTACGAACAATCATAACTCATAACTGGTCTAGGGTAGAAAGATCTTGTTATGTTAGAAGGGATTATGAGAGAAAATCTTAGGAGAAGACTCGGCAAGAAAAATTCCTGGGCAACAATTGTCTGTTGACCGAAAGGCGAAAAGCCGCCCGCTCACCTTGACCCTCCCAGAAGGCCAGAATAGATAAGAAAAGAAAAGTCGCTTCTCCCGACTGTTTTACGTTAATTCGATACATTGTTTCTCCGGCCGTGCCGGGGACAGTGTCATTTAAGGTCTTCAGCAGGAGTAACATATCGGTGTGTCATCACCGGCCCACAAGCAGCCCATCTGTAAACCTTCTCTACACTCCCGGACAACTTGGACGGCCAAAGAGCCGCTGTTTACCCCCAGCACACCAGCTCAAGATAACGAAGAAACTACCACAGGCTAATTCTCGAAGTATCCTACTAGTGTACGGTACAAATAACTCACCCAGTGTATTCAATTGTGTCTCGAAGTCATTCGGTGCTAAGAGGAAAGTGATTACTAAGCTAGGGGAGAGCAAAGATATCAGGAAAGTAAACTAGGCGAATTGAGAAAGCAATTCCGAATAAGTGATTGTGATTAATTACCCTAAACCCTGAATCGCCCCACTGATATATTTATGTCTTAAATATTACTCCACCAAGTGAACCTAGCTACAGTTTATTCACTTCACGTTAATTCTTGGGAGATCACCATATTACTTATAATTGCATCTTTGATTTTGAATCAGATTACCAGAGAGTTAATTAACGAGATACCTAGCCTTGTGATTTGTGTAACCCACGTATCGTTGACGTAATGTGATCAGAAGAATAATTCCTGAACGTTGGAAGTGGGAAGCGAAAACTCCATCCAAATCCGCGAGCAGTGCTAAGAGATTGTTAAAAGACCAATAACCTACCCGAGTGCTCCAACATCTATTGTTCGTGCGAATTCTATTACGTACCTTATACCCGAGTGTTTTTAATTCAAATAAAGCTGTATTACAAACCATTTAACCGAGATTATTTATGTCCTCTGTTGATTCCCTTTATGTACTTTACAATAAATCCAATAACCCAGTCTTGGAGAACTCACCTATACCAAGTTAAACCTGTATAAAATCAGGGCATAACACTAAGGTAGCCTAAGTCTCTATCCCTGCCCTGCTCATACCCTACACAACTTAAGCTACCGGTACCCCACAATGTTCACAACAGCCATGGCTAATAGCTAGGCTACCCTATTTTATTCACATGCACTAAGGCTTGGAAGGTATTTATTCCAGATGTTGTAGATGTTGATGTGAAACAACTTGTATGGAAGTGCTTATGGTTAAAATTGGAGATGGACCACAGCTAATTTCAAGGCTAAGCCTAGGCCTACCTGTATAGGCTAGGCTATTTTGGTAATTATAGGGAATAGGCTCGCACCCTTATTTTTCATGTTTTTTCCTCCAGATTTTGAGAAATTAGTGTTTTCATGGTCTTAGTTTACGGGAGTCAAAATAAGTGGGAACATGATGGCAAGCGTCCGCCGCCGCTCCGCGTAGTATAAACAATGCTGGCGGTACGCCCGAACTCTACATTCTACCCGTCACCGGCTTCTCCAGAGAAAGCTTGAGCTAGATTTGGGGTAGATATAGTTTAGAAAATTGGTATGCCATAGAAGGGTTAGTTGAAGTAAAGTACGGTAATGAAGAAAAAAGCTTAAGCAGAATATTTGGCAAGAATGTAGAGTTCGGGCGTACCGCTCGCCTTGTTTACACTTGATCATTCTTTCCTCCACTTCCTCCAAGAGTAAATTCCTTGTCTTCCCACTCTTCCGTCCCGAAGCCTAACACAAAATTCATCTCATCATCCTCCTCTTCTTTCTGCTTTTCCCATTCCCTCTCCCCCACTAACTGTTTAAACTCTTCTTCCAATCTATTTCTCTCCTCCTCATACCACTGGCACTATGTCACTACATGTTCTAATGTCTCATTCCTCCGACCTCGCACTTCAGGCACTCTTTCACTCCCCCATTCCACCTCCATGTTCTTCTATTCGTCTCCAATGCCCCTGCCCTAGCCTTAAATAGCAGTTCAGCTTCCCAACTCCCGTCGTAAAACTCCTCTTTTCTCGGTCTCCCCTGGCTTCTATATCTTACCAGTGTACCTTTCTTCTCTATATTTCTTTTTCATTCTTATCTTCCTACTTCCCTTATTCTCGTTCTTATCTCCTCCATCTTCCTTCCCTGACCTAGCATTGAAGTTAGTGCCCGCCGTGTTGCCAGATCTACAGAAATGTCTGTATTTCTACAGAATTTTGTAAGATTATACAGAAAAACAGAATATTGTGCCAAATCTACAGATATTTTGAATTTTCACAGAAAATATCAAGAATATTTGTAAACTTTGTGAAAAATCGAACAAAATATACACATTTTATGGATAAACAAATATATTTTCTCAGTTTGGATCCTGACAGCAAATATTTGTCCTGCAATTTTTTTTTTTTTTTTTTTTAGTGGTTAAGGGATGAGGTCACGAGGAACCTATTTACCCTGGCATAGACCTATTTTACTGTTAGGCGATCAGAACAGAGGCAAGGGGTGTGAAGAGATTGCCCAACTATCTCCACCAGCCGAGAATCGAACTCGATCCTCCCGGTTAGAAACCGAGCGCTCTACCAATGTCGCTACTGGTTACCCCCTCCTGCAAAGTTCCACCATGGTAAATATTTGGGAGGCATTAGGCAGCTTTCACTCGACCAACCCCTCCCCCCTACCTCCACCCTCTGAGTCCCCTCCCCTCCCGTACACGGTCTAGCATATGGGTCCATCACCGTTCACGTATCATTCACGGGCATCATGGCTGCATCATGTAGGCCTACAATTAAGTAGCTCCACTGCTCTGCATTGATATTGTTCAGGTAGGCTATTTGTATTGGTAGGCCTACTATTAGCTATTGAACAAGACTATATATAAAGACTCACTGGCTGCTCATTTTCTACATAGGCCTACATTATGTAATTGAAGGAAAGTTAGAATAGGAACAACTCGATCTCTGCCTCAAATATGAAGCCATTACGCCCAAGTTTATTTTTTACTTCAAAATGTAGGCTTTAATGTATGCAATATATTATACTTAATTAGCAGTATAATCAATGTTATTTTAGCCCAACTTTAATGTAGCCAGCTGCTGAGTCTGTAGGCTACTAAAATGCCCCAGAACGAGAAGCCCACCACGGAAGCCACGAGCGAGCACCACCAGGAAACGGGAACAGAAACACCCGAAGGAAAGGCCCACAGAACGAAAGGACCAGGTGACCAAGCCAACCAGTTAAGACAGGCCGAAGGCCGCAGGACTAAGCAGCTCCAAACCACACCTGCCTATCACTTCTAACCACTGACCCTTCCCCCACCTCGCGTATACACTACCCCTCGTGTCCTACAACTCTACCTACATGATGATGAACATGAATACACCTTAATGTAATACACCCATGCCCTGTCCCTAGGTTGAGCCTATGCCAACCAGTTCAGACAGGCCTAAATCTATGTATGTTTTTCCATCCAAGAAGTAATATGTTAACCCCCTGTCTTGCCAGACTAAGATTCTGAAAACCAACCGCCCCCATAAATCTAAGTATGTTCTTCCATCCGAGAAGTAATATGTTAACCCCCTAAAATACCTTGTCTTGCCAGACTAAGTTTCTGAAGACCAACCGCCCCCATAAATCTATGTATGTTCTTCCATCCGAGAAGTAATATGTTAACCCCCATGTCATAATTGATAAGAAACTATGATACCCACGGGTACACCATTGTATAGATAACCCTCTTTTACCATTGTCTCGACGCATATCTACCACAAAACAATAACGAAGCTACCCCTACGAACTGCCGCTTTCTTTGGTATATATTTCATAGAAAACGCAGTTCCCAGGGACAACTAGATCAGCAAGAAATCGGGTCGACTAAGTGTCCATAACCCCTCGTATTGACGAGTAATAGTACACTATGTTTTTCTCTACTTTTATCCACCGTCAAGCACACACCTACAGCTAACCTCATCTTCCCCACAGTCCACATGATTCTATAATTTCCAGACTCATATACCACCACCTATTGCTCATCCCCCGGTAGCGTCTAATTACCCTACCTTCCCTGTCGGTAACCCCCAGTCTAAGATACCAACTGTAGCCTAATGCCACCCCTATGCCCAGAGACCTTAGGGTCAAACTTCCACGTAGCCCCCCTTAACCCTCTCCCTCTCGTTAACCCCCACGCTCCTCCACTCCCTCCTAACCTAGCCTCTCCACCATACCCCCTGAATATCCTTAACTTTTCCGTTACTAACATTCTAAAACCTTTTCTATATATACTCCTATCCAGCCTACCTTCCCCCAGTAGGAAGGAACACCATTAGAACTTTACTAACCCTTTGCATGCCATCTATTCCCTCACAACCCCTTCACAACCCTGTACCAAATGATCGTCAGTGCGAGGCTAGCCGCCTCGCCAGTGACTAACTTCTATTGCCATACTTCCAGATAAATGTGGCAGAGTTAGCAACCCAGTCTCCACCACATCCAACAAACCATGCAATTAACAACCCAACCAATTAAACCAGCTGGTCAAGGCACCTTCGGTTTCGGTATTACGAACACCCACATCTGTCTCATAAACAGAGGGTTATTACAAACACTTGTAATATGGCAAGCCCCCAGCCACAGCCGCCCGGACGACCATCACAGAGAGAGGACGCGCACCTACCCCTCTCACCCACCCGAGGAGGGAGACCCCTACCCCTGCGGAGGTATACCTGACCCCTGTTTTGGCTTCCGGGTCATTGCCAGGTAGCGCAGGAATTCTTCCTATCAATGAACTAACCATGTATGACTAACACCTTTACTAACCTCTATTAACCCACAATAACCCATTAACCTTTCTTGCATACTCCGATAACCAAATTAGCACCTCAGCTATACCATAGAATGAAGACTGAACAATCTAAGAGAGACGCTCCTATCACAGCTGTCCCAAACCTCTTCGCAAAGTAGATCCAGTCTCTCTCCCCTAAATACTTCCAGTATAGCCAAAATAGTACCTCTTACTAAGGCTCAGTTATATCACATTATGAAGGCTCCATACAGCCATGTGCCACAACAGTAATCACCACCTTACCTAGTTCCCGTATCAATTGAGAGCTCAAATAAGTCCATCAAAACTCGAGATCCCTATGGCCTACAGGGTCCAAAACCGAACCTATAAACCGAGCTCCAGCCCCTAGTAAAATCAGTTGAAAGGTAGACACCAACCGGTGGCTGGCCCCTTAAGTTGACCTCTAGCTCTGCCCTTGTGTTGTTCCTGAGAATTGAGTTCCAGAGCCGGCAGACTCCGTGGCAGATTGAGATAGAAGCATCTGTCCACGTACAAGAAATCTATGTGCACCTTATAACCTTCACAAACCAGTGGGTATATAAGCGTGTAGCCAGCAACGATCGCCAAGAGATCCGTCTTGAGAACTTCCTACATATGGACCACCTGGACGGCCGCGGAACCAGTCGTTAGCCCCCAACATCACGGACGCAAGATAACCAGGACCAGACCAATCAAATACTACCCAAGATTCACTCTATCAGTACTACAGTGTTACAGTGCTATTTAGAGACTCACTTATTAATATTTCTATGAAGTGGCTATATCTTTGCCCCAGTATAATTCATATATAACCATTCCATTAGGAAGTGCTAAGCGTATCAGTGTTTATTAATTAACAGGCGATATTAACTCTCGTAATTACCCATATATCCAGATATTATTACATAGAAGTGAAACCCTAGTGATATCTAATGTTCGCCCACTGATTTGCGTTCTACGTGTTTCTGCTATAAGAATATAAAACTTAGATCAGTACCCCCTGAGGTTACTAGAATTCCTGTGCTCTAAAATATGCGTGTCTAATCTAGTCTGTGAACTACTACTTGTGCACCAGAGCTACCAGTGAATATGAATCTATAAGTAACATTGATGGTCTCCAGTATATAAACTTGCGAACAAAGCCAGTGATCAGAAGATTAATACCTGAACGTTGGAAGTGGGAGACTAGGCTCCATCCAGATCCACTTAATGCTAGTTGTTCAATTCTATAATTTGTCTTGTACGAGTGTTCATACCTTTTTATGCTTCCTATTAATCATCATCAAGAAAACTACAGAAGTGTTTAAAACCAATAAACGTGATCGTGTGTCTTGTTACCGTGTGTTTATTTTGTGTTCTCTATTCCTCATACCTTGTTTTGTGCATACAGCCTTCTATACCCAGTCAGTTAGAACTCACATTACCCAAGTTAATCCTGTAGAAAAACAGGGCATAACAGCTACTATATGGTATAATCATCTCAATAGGGGATAGAAAATTAGGCTATATATTAGGCATATCTTCCTTACCAACTAAATTACACTTTAAACCCTAAGCAAAATTTTCTTTTACGGATGTTTTGAAAAGAAAACTACATACACGTTTCTCTCATATATAGGCCTATGTTTCCGTTATTTGAGGTGTATTATACCCTTGTATAGCCTTTTCAAGATACAATATAAGTAAAATTTGGATCTACAGAAAATTTTCTGAATCAAGAAATTTTGAGGGTGAATTTACAGAAAATCAAGGGCCACAGCCTGGGTTGCCAGATTGGCCTTTTTAAAGCCAACTTCCTCAAATTTGGCTTTTTAAAAAGTGGTTGGCTTAAAAAAAAATTGGGGTTGTCTTTTTCTTCAAAGTTGGCTTTTTTTTTTGGCTTTTTCCAAATATGAGGCATTGTAAGATATTTTAACCCTTATTTAGCGGGGTCGGACTTAAGTCCGATACGAAAAAATTGGACTAAATGGCGGGGTCGGACTTAAGTCCGTGGGCGTATTCCCGCCCTAATTTAGGTGGAAAGCGAAACTTGGTGGTCAGGCGGTGTACTACAAGGGCCCACCCACACATCCCCACTGCGCGACCGTGACTAAGTGACCCTCAAGCAGCCATAATGGAAGGTCAAGATTTGCCCGTGTTCGATTCGGTGGCCGCCATCCCTAGTGCGTCGCGCCACCCTACTAACCACGCCCGGCTTACCACCCAGGAACTAGATATCATGCTGAACTCTTCAGAACTTTCTAATAAGCTGTTGGATGAAACCGTCGAAGGTCTGGGTGAGAGTTTTGGTAGTGTGGATGACTCGGAAGACGAAAATAACCCGATCATAGGCTTTCACCCCAAGCATAATTTGCGTGGGGTGGATGTTGTGGTTGATATTGGACAGACCCTTGAGCAAATTGGAGACGTTCCTGACGAAGAACATACTGGTGTGGGTGTTGGTAAGTACAATTTATATTTTATAATTGCTTGAAAATGTGATTGCAAGCATTTTATCACCTTACGAGCGGCTGGTGGAGTATATTTCACTGTGCCGCCCAGCGGGTTTTTTTTTTTACCCTAAATGGGGTTCTTCCGTGCTCTTTTTCATGCATAAACAAGACCCAGAGCGTAATACAAGTATGTATCCTGAAAGTGCGTAAATTGAGCTTTCCAATGACACCCGAACCATCCTTTTACGATCACTGGTTGTCTTTCAACGATCGTAAAACACGAGTGAAAAAACCCTAAAATACGGTAATTTCCTTATATAATTCCCTGTGTGGCGAGCGGTCTTGAGGTAATTTATGCTCCTAATCACCGCTCCGCTCTCTCTCAGAGCACATTACGTCCTCAAAATTGCACTCTACAAGAAATTTCCTTTGCATTTTATAGCGTATTATTTGTAGGCCGTTCGGTAAATTTCTTACGGTAATACAAACAACGAAAGATTGAATATTTGTGCTTGGCATTATATGATTGTGGGGAACAGATGTAGGCCTACCGTATATATTATGTTTTCATATATATGATACATGTGTAACATTTTTATATTATCACGACTCTCTCTCTCTCTCTCTCTCTCTGTCTCACTCTCTTTGTTTGTACTCCTTTGTACTCTCTTTGTCTGATGTAGGCCAGGGCACGCCCCTAACTAATCTCTTCCCTCTCAGGGGAAATCACACCTAGCAGATGTTTTTGACTTCCCCTCTCTCTCTGTCATTCTCTTCCTCTCTGGGTCTACCTATACTGCATTTGACATTGAAATTGCTTGAGAGTTTGATTGCAAGCATTTTATAGCGTATTATTTGCAGGCGTTCGGTAAATTTCTCACGATAACCAGGGTGTATGGTACATTTCTCACGATAATACAAGCAACAACGAAGCTTGGCGAAGATTGTAGTCTACAATATACCTTTTTATAATTGCATGTGACCTTGTAATTGCTTGAAAGTTTGATTGCAAGCATTTTATAGCGTATTATTTTCAGGCGTTCAATAAATTTGATAAATATATCAAAATAAGTCCTGTGGGACTATGAAATAGCTATTATTGGACAAGGACAATATTTTGTTCATCCCTCCACTGGAACATCAACAACAATGTCAACAACGTATCACCGTCGGCAATCGTAAGATTCAGAGTCGTAAAGATTCCAGGACGAGCTCAATAGAAAATGAATGAATGAAATGAATGAGTGTGCAGTACTGCCAATACGTATAGCGACTTCCGCTAGATCTAGAGACCTTTACTTCGATCTAGCAGCAATGACTTACACTAGCGGTTTTGTTTTGAAATTTCAGAACAATTTCGAAGTGATATTATATGGATTTTGCCAATTCATATTTCTAGTGGTATTTATCATGTCTTACATCTAACAATATATGCTAGCGGATTTAACTTCAATTGGTAACCCTCCCGCTCGAGTCGGCTCCAAGAAAATCGATAATGGTGGCACTTTAGTAAACAGGTGATAAACAAAACCGCATGCGGATCGGTTTGGTGTATCGGTATTATGGTAAGTTGGCTACCTACTATTGTTTATACGATATAGTAAGTAATGATAAGTAAATTATTATATATTATATATAAAACAAAAACAAAATTCCTGCAAAGCAAGCGAAACAGAGAGAGAGAGAGAGAGAGAGAATGCAGAAATTTAACTGAAGAAAGAGTGAAAAAGATATAATAATACAGAAATATTACAAGCAAATAAATGAAATAGAGGGATTAGTTAGAGAAAATAATAATGAGAAATACATAATACGGATGAGGAAGAGGGGAAGCGAGCGAGCCAGAGAGAGAGAGAGAGAGAGAGAGAGAGAGAGAGAGAGATACAGGAGTGAGAGAGATTAGAGAAAATAGAGAGATTGCAAGCATTTTATAGCGTATTATTTGCAGGCGTTCAGTACATTTCTTACGGTAATACAAACAATGAAAGATTGAATATTTGTGCTTGGCATTATATGATTGTAGGGAACAGATGTAGGCCTACCGTATATATTATTTTTTCATATATATGATACATATGTAACATTTTTATATTATCACGACACTCTCTCTCTCTCTTGTCTCTTCCTCTCTGGGTCTACCTATAGCCTACATTTATAATTGCATGTGACCTTGAAATTGCTTGAGAGTTTGATTGCAAGCATTTTATAGCGTATTATTTGCAGGCGTTCAGTAAATTTCTTACGGTAATACAAACAACCAAACAACGAAAGATTGAATATTTGTGCTGCACATCCCTCATACGAAATACCATTCCCACCGTAGGCTATAGAGAGAATACAGAAACTGAACTGAAGAAAGAGTGAAAAAGATATAATAATACAGAAATATTACATGCAAATAAATGAAATAGAGGGATTAGTTAGAGAAAATAATAATGAGAAATACATAATTATACGGATGAGGAAGAGAGAAAGGGATAACAAGAGAGGGAAAGCGAGCGAGCCAGAGAGACAGACAGACAGACAGGAGGAGTGAGAGAGATTAGAGAAAATAATAATGAGAATTACATATACGGATGAGGAAGAGAGAGAGAGACAGAGCGCGCGAGAGAGGGAAAGCGAGCGAGCCAGAGAGAGAGAGAGAGAGACAGACAGACAGACAGGAGTGAGAGAGAGAGAAAGAAAGAGAGAGAGAGAGAGAATACAGAAATAAGGAGAAATAAGATAAAAATAAGACCGATTACCGAAGGAATAGTAGACGCGCGAGAGGCCGAAGTCAGGCCAAAGCGAACGCAACCGAACGCGCCCGGGAAATAGACCAAAAAGTACCTCCTCTTCCTCACCTCTTTCCACCCTCCACACTCATTCATAACATCCATTCATAGACTTATATGGGGAGACGAAGAGTTGCTCTTTCCAAAAATGATAGTTTCGTTCGCATTGGAGCCATAGTAACGGCGCTAGGGCGAGTGAAATTGAGCGAATATTTCGGGATTATGCCCGCTGAGCGGTACAGTGTAAAATACCTTACCACCCGCTAAATAAGGGTTAAAATAATATATTTCTTATTAATTAAATACAGTCAACTGTTTATCTCAGTAAGCTATAACATGTATTAGTATCCCAGAAATTTTACAAAGGAAAATGTAGAATTACGTTTTCTTTCTACTGCCTGTTTGAAATTTGAAAACACAATCAGCTGACTGGCACTGCTAGTCCCATACTGCCCACTGTACACATTGCAGGTAATCTATCTATCTATCTATTGCCTGACGCCGCGATCCCCGAAGGGGTGGCCACGAACGAACCGCCCCCATGCACCTCTGTCCCCAGTCAGTCGACGCCCCTCCCCCCAACCAGCACCGCCTTCGTTCATGTACTTCCTCACTACATCCTTCCACCTCTCATTTGGTCTACCTCTCCCTCTCTGTCCCTCCACCTCGCTCTCGTACACCCTCTTAGTCATTCTCTTGCTTTCCATACATTCCATATGGCCGAACCATCTCAAGTTGTTTCTTTTCACACTTTCCAGCACATCTACCTCCACACCACACCTCCTCCTTACTTCCTCATTAGTCTGTCTATCCCTCCATGTAACTCCGCACGCACTCCTTAAGTAATTCATTTCCACTGCTCTCACTCTTGGTCTGAGTCTCTCAACCAACGTCCATGCTTCGCTTCCGTAAGTCAGTGTCGGGATTACCACACTGTCATGCAAGGACTTCTTCACTTCCATACTTACCACCCTATTTCTTGTTACTGCTTTTAGCGTTCCTACAAACCTCTTCCCCTGTTGTACCCTCTCCCGAACTTCTTCATCCATCTTTACTCAACACACTGCCCAGATACTTAAAAGAGTTGACGATCTCCATAGCCTGACCGTTCAGCTTCACCTCACACTCTGTGACTTCACCCCTTTCGAAGACCATAACCTTGCTCTTCCCCGCATTTACCCTCAAATTCCGTTTTTCGCACACTGTTCCAAACTCATTTACCAGACCCTGCAACTCCCATTCATTATCACTCATCAGAACTGTATCATCCGCAAACAGCAGTATAGGTAGCTTCCACTCAATTCCCTCCCTTTTCAGCGATACACCAACATCCACTGCTCTTGATAGTATTTCTTTCATGACTCCATCCATATATACAGTAAACAACCACGGGGACATCACACCCCTGTTTCAAACCAACATTCAGGTCAAAGAACTCGCTCTGCTCACTCTCCACACGAACTGCCGCCTTTGCACCCTCATACATGCTCTTCACTGCTTTCAGCAACTTGCCCTCTACTCCGTATATTCTAAGTACTTTCCACAAACCTTCTCTATCCACTCTGTCATAGGCCTTCTCCAAGTCCATAAAGGCAACATACACCTTTTGTTTCTTCTCCAGATATTTCTCCACAACACAATTCAGGGTAAAAATCTGATCTACACATCCTCTTCCCTTCCTAAAACCTCCCTGCTCGTCGCCTATCCATTTCTCCGTTCTCACTCTCACTCTCTCAATCACTACCCTACTGTATACCTTCCCTACTTCGCTTAGAAGACATATTCCTCGGTGGTTACCACACACTCCTCTTTCCCCTTTGCCCTTATATAGGGGGACTATTATGCCAGTCTTCCAGTCATCGGGTGCACTCCCCTTCTCCCATGCTAGTTTGCACATTTTCCATACCCATTCTATCACTATCTCACCACCATACCTCAACATTTCCCCACACACTCCATCTGTTCCTGGTGCTTTCCCCAACTTCACTCTTTTCATGGCTTCCCACACTTCTGACCTCCTGACCCCCACCTCCTCCTCCACTACTTCTCTTCTTCTCCCTCCCATATCATATCCAGCTATGTTTGCTGGCTCTTCATTCCTTACATTTAGCAACTCACTGAAGTACTCCCTCCATCTTTCGACTCTCTCTTGCTTCTCGGCTAGCATTCTCCCATTCTTATCTTTCACACCCTTACTGCTTCCCCTGCTACCTTCCCTAACTTTCTTGACTTCTTTCCAGAACAGTTGCAGGTAATAATACTACCTTTTACATGTATCCCTTTTGTTTTTCGCTATCACAAAATAGTGTATCCATTGGTTAAGCAATCGTGAGATACTGTACTATGGTAAAAGTGAACAAGGTCAGGGTAATGAATAGTTTAGCATACAGTATGCCCTCGGCCTATATGAAATGATGTTTACTGTAGAGCCGCATTTTCCTTTACCATCATTATCTCCGATAGACTGGAAATGGTGTCGTATTTCACACCCAAATGCCATAAAAGGGTGTCCAATATCAAGCCAACTCAACCGTGCTCTTCCACGGGGTCGAAACTCAACCCGATTCAGACTTTCGGAGCTTGAAAACAGTTTTAAGACTTTTTGTATATATCGATATATAAATAATCGATTTGGATGTCATAATTATAAATGTACCTAGCTATATCCTCAGAATGTCCAAAAGAAGCGTCATAATCCTATAGAAGGCCGATAACCTACCGGAGTTATTATATATAATACCCCAAAGTAAGCGATTATATTATAGGAATAGTCATCACAATTTTTTACAAATTCAACTAGATCAAAATAATATCGAAATGATGGATCAAATATTGATCTTGATATGTAAAGCCTGTTGTTTATACACATTGGAGGACATGGCCGCAGCCACGGTGCCACTCCATTCGCGCCTAATCACGATTATATTTCAGTGTATTCTTACTTAAATTTATATCATTAGGGTTGATTAGGCTACACAATACAATATTACTATGTAACAGTACATGCATATATATAAATATCATAACATTTGTGAAATAGCCTATAGGTTAGACCGCGCAAAGCACCACGGCTGCGTGAAGGCCAGTAGGAACGTAGAGATATCGAGGGGGGGGGGGGGGGGCATCTAGCCTCGTGACCTTGACCAAGAGTAAAGTTGAGAAAATCAGTGTTCGTCACGGTAATTAATCTGTCACTCCTCAGAATTATTGAAATGTCTATGTATGCGAATATTTCTTGCTCTACTATTAAACAAATAAGGTGACTGGACGACTCGGCCCATGGGACAACTCGGCTCGGAGAGCTCGGCCCACTTTTGGACAACTCGGCCACGACGGCGAGACAGCTCGGCCCATTATTTGAGACAGCTCGGCCCCATGTTATGCTATGGTTAAGTTAGGTTAGGTTAGGTTAGGTTAGATAGGGACATATATAGTGAATCCAAAATGATCAATACGAGAAATAAAAGTTAATGAATTGTCACTTGTTTGATGAAACGAAAAGATAGATACATAAATAGATACGGACATAGTGATTCTAAAATGATCAATATAGCCATCTATATCGTTCTTATGTTGTCAAAGCAAATAAGGGTTGTGGAAGGCCGAGTTGTCTCGCAATTAACGCTGGGCCGAGCTGTCTCGGTTTTACTGGGCCGAGCTGTCTCGCCGTGGGCCGAGCTGTCCGAGCCGAGCTGTCCCGTGGGCCGAGTAGTCTAACATTCAACAAATAAATATGTTGTATAATTTCACCTAATATGTAATGTCACAACACATCTTAAATTGTATATATTCAAATTTATTGCCGATATGTTCTGTTGTCGATTATTCCAGTCCCTGACATACCTCATGATATTTGGTATATTACGCTATTTCGCTTTTATTTTGTCTTTATTTGCTTTGTAGTAATTATTCTGCAATGCATATTTACTTTCATTCTTAAAAATAGTCAGGAAAGTTTGTCCATATAATGTATATGAACTAACGGAAAAGCATGCTCACCACCACAGCCACCATATTCCGAGACCTCCACCTTTACCTCGATCACCACCCCCACCATCACCAACAATGTTGCCACACCACCACCACAGCCAACATACCGAGATCCCCACCCCTACCTCCACCACCATCACCAACACCACCACCACAGCCACCATACCGAGACCTCCACCACCACCACCACCACCACAGCCAACATACCAAGATCACCACCTATAGCTGCTCACCACCACCACCACCACCTCTACCAATAACAGAGAAACAGTTACCCAAGCATTCACCACCACAAGTCGTTTTCTCTCTCTACCACACCACCCCCGCATCAGAGAAAACGTCGACTCAAGGACTCAAGGATAACAATTATATACCTCTGCAGGGCAGAAGATAACATGTGATCAGTTCTCGCCGATATTACACTTCTGCAACATCCCAAACCTACAAACTTGCAACCACTGTCCACTCCATCTACCTCCAGCCTGTAAAACACATAAGCAGCCCCAGACCAAATCAGAAGACTTATTATATCATATAATAAGACAATAAGACAATAAGACAATAATAAGACATATTATATCACCTCACCCCAGAGTTAAAAAGGACACAACCGCCCCCAGCCAAAACGAGTTACTACCATCGAGATGACACGCCCTCTAACACCAGGGAAAAACTTATCCATCAACATAACCAATTCCAAAGTCCAACAGAAGAAGAAAAACGAAGAAGAGAAATCAATCAAGAAATGGCACTATAAGTAAATAAGTATATTACCCCTCTCCAAGCCACAAAGAACTAACTGCCCTACAACATCCTACCCCTAGGCGCCTTTCTGATGCTCAACCACATCACCTCCGAGGCCCTGAGAAACGGTATGACTATGGCGGGAGTTTTTAGGATCGTCACATTCCGAGTTGAGCAGCCACACCGAGCAGAGCTACATATCCTCCTCTCTTCACCACCACCACAATGCCTCCCGCAACTTCCACACTCGTTGCCGTCACTGTAAAGTGGTTTAATGTGAAGAAGGGCTTTGGATTTATCACCAGGGACGACAACAGCACTGATATTTTTGTACACCACAAAAATATTAAGAAGAACAACCCCAGGAAGTCTGTACCCTCTCTAGGTGACGGAGAGAG
Organism: Paralithodes platypus; assembly: GCA_032716605.1. Classification (NCBI taxonomy): domain Eukaryota; kingdom Metazoa; phylum Arthropoda; class Malacostraca; order Decapoda; family Lithodidae; genus Paralithodes; species Paralithodes platypus. Next base: position 40,664,660 of record CM064480.1, on the reverse strand, counting down.
GGTAGAATTCCACACCAAAACAGGGGCAAGAGGTCCTGAGGCCACTCTGGTCACAGAACACAAGGGCTCACATCATGCCCGAGACTTGAAGGAGAGGCAGGGTATTATGAAAAAGGTTGACAGACTAAAGAGCATGGACCTGCCTAGTGATATATCAATTAAGATCGATATTATCATCAGGACGGCCGTGGCTCTTGTTGGAGGAAACAACTCCCTCCTCCAGCAATACCTACCTGCCCTCCTTCAGGCCAACAATCTCCCAGGTATTCTTGTACCAGGAGGGTTGTTGGACAATGCCCAGAGGGGTCCTGTCAGACAGAGACCTACTCCACAGAGGCGCTTGACCATCAAAGCGCCTCTAAACAGAAAAAACTGTCCCCCTGAACCTGAAGCAGTAACTCCAGAAGCTGATCCTGTAGAAGCTGCTGAAGAAACCAACTCAACTCCGACACCTGCAGCAGAAGAAGAGGCGATGGAGGAGACCCCTGCAGTCAACACCAACCCACCTGCAGAGCCTCCTTCAAAACCAAAAAAAGGTGCCTCCATGCCCCTCATTGAAATCGAACCAGTGAGAAAGGTAGAGAAGAAACCAGACACCCCCAAGACCCCTCACAAATTGTTCTTGGATATCTGCCTACCACACCTGAATAAGGACCACAACATGACAATGAGTTATGCTTACAAGGACTGCGTCCCACCTGAATGCAACGGATTCCTGAGCTACTGCATGTTAGACTGGAAGAAGGAAGGCTGCAATTGCTATTTTCACACAAAAGGCAAATACAACTACATCGAATGCAGCCTAACAGTGAAGCAAGCTCTGAAGCAAGGCTTCCCGGACCTCCCGAGGAAGTAATATCACCACCACCACCCATCACCCTCACCAACACCTCATCACCAGCGGGCTATTAGTACGGGACTCCCAGTCGGGCTGGGAGGATAAATATATGGCCTTAAATTCCCTACCCGTACAATAGCCCACAGTTCCAGCCGCCCAGCTCTCAGCCCACTGCTTCCCTGGTCGGGTCCAGCCGTCTTCATAGTAACGCCGATCTCCCAAACACTGAAAACCCTCAGGCAGCTCCAGTTAAGCCTGGACACCTTTTTCTCCTGCTAAAATTCACTTCATCCAACTAATTCTTGTCCTATCCCCACTTCTCTCTAACCCCCTGTCACTACTCAATTTATTATTATTTATTAGGATCGTCACGTGTGCACGTACATTCTGAGTTGAGCAGCCACACCGAGCAGAGCTACATATCCTCCTCTCTTCACCACCACCACAATGCCTCCCGCAACTTCCACACTCGTTGCCGGCACTGTAAAGTGGTTTAATGTGAAGAAGGGCTTTGGATTTATCACCAGGGATGACAACAGCACTGATATTTTTGTATACCACAAAAATATTAAGAAAAACAACCCCAGGAAGTCTGTACCCTCTCTAGGTGACGGAGAGAGGGTAGAATTCCACACCAAAACAGGAGCAAGAGGTCCTGAGGCCACTCTGGTCACAGGACCCAGGGGCAAAACAGTCAAGGGCTCACATCATGCCCGAGACTTGAAGGAGAGGCAGGGTATCATGAAAAAGGTTGACAGACTAAAGAGCATGGACCTGCCTAGTGATATATCAATTAAGATCGATATCATCATGTGCCGTGGCTCTTGCTGGAGGAAACAACTCCCTCCTCCAGCAATACCTACCTGCATGCCCTCCTTCAGGCCAACAATCTCCCAGGTATTCTTGTACCAGGAGGGTTGTTGGACAATGCCCAGAGGGGTCCTGTCAGACAGAGACCTACTCCACAGAGGCGCTTGACCATCAAAGCGCCTCTAAACAGAAAAAACTGTCCCCCTGAACCTGAAGCAGTAACTCCAGAAGCTGATCCTGTAGAAGCTACTGGAGGAGCTGCTGAAGATACCAACTCAACTCCGACACCTGCAGCAGAAGAAGAAGAGGCGATGGAGGAGACCCCTGCAGTCAACACCAACCCACCTGCAGAGCCTCCTTCACTTCCTTCAAAACCTGAAAAAGGTGCCTCCATGCCCCTCATTGAAATCGAACCAGTGAGACAGGTAGACGAGAAGAAACCAGTCACCCCCAAGACCCCTCACCAATTGTTCTTGGATATCTGCCTACCACACCTGTCTAAGGACCTCAACATGACAATGAGTAATGCTTACAAGGACTGCGTCACACCTGAAATCGACGGATTCCTGAGCTAATGCATGTTAGACTGGAAGAAGGAAGGCTGCAATTGCTATTTTCACACAAAAGGCAAATACAATTACATCGAATACAGCCTAACAGTGGAGAAAGCTCTGAAGCAACGCTTCCCGGACCTCCCGAGGAAGTAAAATCACCACCACCACCCATCACCCTCACCAACACCTCATCACCAGCGGGCTATTAGTACGGGACTCCCAGTCGGGCCGGGAGGATAAATATATAGCCTTAAAATTCCCTACCCGTACAATAGCCCACAGTTCCAGCCGCCCAGCTCTCGACCCACTGCCTCCCTGGTCGGGTCCAGCCGTCTTCGTAGTAACGCCGATCTCCCAAACACTAAAAACCCTCAGGCAGCTCCAGTTAAGCCTGGACACCTTTTTCTCCTGCTAAAATTCACTTCATCCAACTAATTCTTGTCCTATCCCCACTTCCCCTTAACCCCCTGTCACTACTCAATTTGACTTGACTTGAGGATCGTCACTAAGCCAGAGAGCTGTCCTTGCCATCCACAGACGTAAGGCAGTTTCGAAACCTGAGGGCTCGATATGACAAACTGTTCTCGCCACTCACAGACGTGAGACTGTTCTAATATTGAGACAAACCCTGTTAATTATTTTCAGTGGGTATCAACAAGGCTAGTTATTAGACTCCTTCACAAAGGCTAACTAATATCTTTCCCGTACCCCAGCTGGTGCTATAGTGGATAAAGTACGCTACCCCACAGGGCAAGTAGTTTTATCTGACATAGACCCAAAAGCTTAAAATAACCAGCCACACTCAGTTCTGTAAAGTTCTGCGTCAAAGTTCTTATAAGACCAGAGTAGTCGGGAGTTCTCTCCTGCGTTAACTCGATTCTATTGTACTAAGGCCACAGCCGAAAGTAAATAGTATTCAAGGTCTTACCCCAAGGAGCTCGAGTTAAACTGTGGGAACCCAGTCATGTCAGGACAACCCCCGGCCAGCGTATCTACCCAAGATTGGATTACTAATTCTACACCCATTGGATTATTTATTCTACACATCGAAAGTAAAGTTATTATACCGTAAAAATTATAGAAGATCTAACTGTGGAAAGTATATATACTTAGTGTATTCTCGGAGAGAAAGTATATAAAGATCAAAAGTGAAAGTAGTACAAATATATCTACTAGGAATATCATAAAAAGTATTCTGGAAACATCGGATACTATACGCATGTATGCAAAAAGCGAGAGAAGGGAAGCTCTAGTGAAACCGAAAGAAATCAGGGAAGTAATTATAATAATTCTGTCAAAATTAGTAAGAAATAAATTCAAGTTAACTTATGCGTAAGCACCACAGTGATTTAACATCAGAAAAATAATTACGTACAGCTCCCAAATCCAGAACAACTCTACGCAGGTAAATACCAAAAGTTCACATATATAATTACTACATAATCTTTTCTAATCACAAGTGTAAATCCTCGATTGAAAGGAGTCCTATTCTTATCTCTGAAATAAATACAGGACAAGTGTAATCTTTCAGTTAGAAAGCGGTCCCTAATACTTACTTCGATATAGCATAGAATAATCCAGTCTTGCGAGTCAGACGTAGTGGAGCCTCGTTCGTGCACTTTTATTGTTTTGTTCTTGACCATTGTTGTTCTAGTTTTACGTATGCGATATTCTTGTGCAAATAAACGGAATATGAATACACGTCTTGTGATAATTATCCTCTATTGTCTTTCTGTGTCTGTGGTAAAACAATATAACTTCTCCAGTTAGGAAGAGCCCACTTGATCAAAACCAATTAAACCCCAGTAAAAACCTGGCATAACAGTATATATTTAAAAGTCTGGATCGCCCCTTGTTCATTTTGTGCCACCCCACTATAATGAGAGTGGGTTATCAGACTTTGGGGTAACAGAAAATGCAGCTTAGGCCTATCAATCGTGAATTCAAACATTTATCAACTAATTTCTCGACAATTGATATAATTATGTGCTAAAACTATATCTTTGCAGTTTGCACCATAATTATCAACACAAATAGGGCATAATTTATTTTACAAAACGGTCATAATAGCTGTGTAAATGCACGAATATTTCAGCTTTTCAACAGTGCAACCATGTATGGCGAAAGTAGTTCAGCATCAGAGATTAGTGATGATGCATTTGATTATGTTTAAATAATTTGATTCACACTTATAAAAGGTAGTTTGATTTGAATATAAAGGAGTTTGTTTTAACAATATAAGCAAATTGCACTATAATGATTGCCTAATACAAGATATTTTCAATGTAAGCTTATAATACTTAATGTTATTAAATACAGAATTAAATGTTTAGTTATATAACCATAGATCTGTATTATTTCGAAAAATTTATTATTTTTCCAGGATTAAGCCGCATTTTCCTTTACCATCATTATCTCCGATAGACTGGAAATTTCACACCCAAATGCCCTGAGGGGTGTCCAATATCAAGCCAACTCAACCCTGCTCTTCCACAGGGTCGAAACTCAACCCGATTCAGAATTTTGGAGCTTGATAACAGTTTTAAGACTTTTTGTATATATCCATATATAAATAATCGATTTGGATGTCATAATTATAAATGTACCTAGCTATATCCTCAGAATGTCCAAAAGAAGCGTCATAATCCTATAGAAGGCCAATAACCTACCGGAGTTATTATATATAATACCACAAAGTAAGCGATTATATTATAGGAATAGTCATCACAATTTTTTACAAATTCAACTAGATCAAAATAATATCGAAATGATGGATCAAATATTGATCTTGATATGTAAAGCCTGTTGTTTATAGACATTGGAGTACATGGCCGCAGCCGCGGTGCCACTCCATTCGCGCCTAATCACGATTATATTTCGGTGTATTCTTACGTTACTCAACGATACATAGATTACTTAAATCACAAGGCTAGGCATCTCGTTATCTTGAGTTGGTGTGTTGGGGGCTAACAGCGACTCTTTTGCCGTCCAAGTTGCCCGGGAGTGTAGAGAAGTGTACAGTTGGGCTAATTTGTCTAGCCGTTGATGACACGTCGTTATGGGACTCCTACTGAAAGCCTTAAATGCCTCTGTCATCGGCATAGCCAGAGAAAACAGTGGATCGAAGTAACGTAAGACAGTCGGGAGAACGACTTTTCTTACTAATTCTGGCCTTATGAGGAGGTTCAGACATGCAAACGGCTTCTCGCCTTTCGGTCAAACAGACAATTGTTAGCCCAGGAATCTTCTCGTTGAGTCTTCTCCTAAACTCGCGGCTCGCTTGGTGTAGTGACTAGCGTCTCGGACTTCCACCCAGAAGGCCCGGGTTCACGCCCACGCTCGGCGTATTAAAGATTTTTCACAAGCACTGAGTCGTTACCATCCCTCATGAGCAAAGGGATGGGGTAGTAGTACAGGACCCCAATGGAAATACGCCTAATCGGCCTTATTGAGCTATCCTTAGCTAGCTTAGCATGCGCTAGCTTTAAGAACTATTATTATTATTATTATTATTATTATCCCTTCTAACATAACCAGATCTTTCTACCTGGGACCGGTTATGAGTTATGATTGCTCTTAAACCCAAAGTAGTGGCGAACCGGCTGACAATACGTTTATGAGACAATCAAAAAGAATTTATGAATCGGTTGTTGAAAGATATAATCTTGGCTCTGGTTTCTCAGTTGCAACAATATATTTGTCAAGGATTGATTCACTCCCTCACAGAGGCACTTGGATTGCGAACACCGCAAATCACTGTATATCCTGAGGGTCGAGCTGGGTAATATATCCACAAATGCGGCACTTCCGTTACGTGGTTTATATCCTCTCGAACTGGTTTGTTTTTGGTGCAGGACTATATATATGGAGGGGGGGGGGCACAGGGCCGGGGGTTCCTTTGTCTAACTTTTGGATGTCGGAGGGGAATACAAGTTAATTTAATCCCTTGGTTGAAGAGGGTATCATTAAAGGTCTATTATAAAGTTAGCATATAGGCCGCAATATGATTTACCTTTTTTCTGACATTTACTAAGACAAATTATTAATATGAGTTGAGAGAAGGATGTTGGGGAAATAAAAAAAACTAGTTTGTCCAGCGCCTTTGGACTCAAGCGGTAAGGCAGCCTACGTTAATATTATCTCTAGGATCCTCCTCTGAGCTAGCTGAGTCTAATGCTATTAGGAGTCTAAGACGGGCTAAGGGGGACTTGGGGGTTAGATAGGAACGGGATAGGAATAGGATTTAGGCTGGAATCGAAAACTTGGAGGTTGGTATGGGTTGTAAATACTCAGAGTTTCTAGCAAGAATTTGGCGGGCATGATGATGTCGGTAGTCCTACGCAAGGGGGAGATGCTGGGCCTCTTTGAGGGGAGGAAAGGGGGGGGGGGGGGGGTTAGCCTCGCGCGCATTAATTCACTGCCCCAGGTTGTAGGGGGTGGTTAGTTAGGTTAGGGGATAGTTAAAGGAGGTACCAAAATAGGTTTGTACTCTCTGCTTACGGAAGCTTGAGAAAATTACTTGCTCGGCACAAATTAACATCTTGATGGCATCCTTTTTAGAGGGAGTTATTAAGCTCGGGTTGGTATGGAAAACGACAGGGTGGATAAAAGGTTACCTGACATGCTTGTTACTATGCAAAGTATTGGTGGATTAATGAGAGTTAACTTAGGAAAAAGTGACATGCATGAATTGGACGGTATTTTGCCGTCATTAATATAAAAGTATAGAAGCTGGTTGAATAACTCAAGTTCAATATAACTACTTAGGTGCTAGAACGAATCCCGGAGCATGGGGTAATATACGTTTATCTTCTTAAATGGAGAGAAAAACTAGGTGGCTTCCCTAGAGCTCTCTGGAGAGGATTGTATTCAGATTTGTCATAATAAATCTTATATAAAACAACAGATATACGAAAACAGAGTAGTGTGGACTGTGAACTAGAAGGGATGACTGATTAGATGTATAATAGGTGTGAAAAGAGACGGAAAAGGAGGAACACAATGGTGAAGGAAAAAGAAATACTTAACTTACGAAAACGAAATGCATGCATAAAATGACGGTATTAGTTGTCGTTAAACTAAAGCGAATGAACCCTGGTTGAAATGCACGGAATATGATTCGACATGGGCAGTGCCTCTGTATCATATCCATATCGATCGGGCAATTTCTGGTTCATATAATATCCTAGGCACTAAAACGAAACAGCTGAGCTTGGGGTCGGTGGACGTGACATTTTTATGGCGTATACCCTCTTTCAAGGGGGTGGGAGGGGGGCATAGCCTCGTGCGTTCTACCAAGGCCACCTAGAGTACCAGACCGCACGGATGGGACCTTTAAATTCTGTGACGTCGACAAAAGGAGTGCTGAAACGGTCGGTCACTACCCTCGCAGGTCAGTATACATTTTAGTGAGGTAGGAGGAGGTTGTCGCTGTGTTTCCAAACTATTTCCCCCTCATATATACTTTATAAGTACATTATTCCCTGTGATAGCTTCTCCATGATCATCAACAATGCCTTACACGTGTTCAGTGCCAAACTGCAAGGGGAATTACAGATCGGGACCGAAAGTGCACGTGTTTAGGTTCCCAAGGAATGCTGACCTTTCCAGCAAATGGCTTACAGCCATTCGACGAGTAGATTACACTCCAAATGAAAACAGCAGGGTGAGTAAAAATTATTCTACAATGTTATTCACGTGTCTAAGTATTGAGTACGGTAGGCTTAAACATTATATGACTAAATTTACTCATTCCTTCAGCAAGTTCAAATAGAAATAATAATAATAATAATAATAATAATAATAATAATAATAATAGTAATAGTAATACTAATAATAGTAATAATAAGAATTATGGTCAGTAATCGAAAATTATAATATTACCGTATTTGGTGGATAATTAATATCCCTCTGTAGCTGATGTTGAGAATCAGAAATCAATGTGTACCTGTGACCAGCAAATGCCTCGATCAAGGATCATGATTGAAATCAACGAGTTTGATAAGTAAGTATAAAGTAATCTGGTGGAGATGGACACCAGAGTTGCCACTCCTTGGCTTTTTCCACTAGACCCGATTCGGGCTTTGAGTATATATCTGTAAGCAAGTCATCATATTTCATTGGCGAATGTTAAAAAAATCTATCTATCTAAATGTAGTCTTAAATTAGCCCAAACATACACCAAAGTACATTTATTCACGATCATTCGAAATTGGGCTTTTGTGAATTTCCTCTTTAACAAGTGTTTATACTTATAAGAGTGTGCAAAATATAAATATGTTCTAATGTATAATTAGGAACCCTAAAAGGTTCAGCAAACCCAAATATACGAAGCGTTTGTTGACGCTAATAATAATAATATTAATAATAGTAATAATAAGAATAATAGTAATTGAGTAGCTCAACAGTGGGAGTATATAATAATATTTTCGGGAGTTTATTATGTGGTATATCGATGACTTCATTGATGATATAATAGATGTGTTACCTTTAATATAATTATTATTAATTTCATTATTGATATTATTATAATTACTAATATTAGTATTATTAGTATTATTATTATTATCGACGAAGCAAGTTATCCATAACCACGGAGTAGAAGTTATTTTATTTTGTTTGTTGTGTATGTTTGACGACGACGCTGGCGGATGCATTGAATTGGATCCTCCTCCTGGATCAATGCTACATAATGAAATAATTTTGTATTCCCAATTATGGAAAAATATATATAAAAAATTTAAGCCTACCCAGTACTGTAATTTAAGTGTGGTATATTGAATTGTATATAATATTCATAAGTCAAATTACACACTGCTCAAAATCAGTGTATTTACTCCTTCGTGAATGATTGAACTACCAAGCTATAATATCGCTCGCAATACAATTATGCAACGATTTATTTTTAGCTTAGCTATATCGGAGCTTTCATCTCTTACAGGTGTGTGAGCTCCATTTTAGACTTGATGAAATAAGGCGAGAGACTTCGTACTTTGACGAGAAGAGCGGAACTAAATTAGTGGCCAAGTTGACGTATCCTCAGCTCTGTGATGGTGTAATTCCATCACAATTGCCAAACTGCCCCTCTTACCTTTCTGGCCCATCACATGCTAGAGAAGCCCCGGACAAGAAGAGGAAACGAATGGAAGAGTCTGCCATTCAAGCTGCGGTAGCAAAGAGTATTGCAGATAACAATAAGTACAAACAAGACATAACATTTCATTCTTTAGATGAACTTAAAGACAAAATACAGTTCATTGATAAGAAATACTGGACAGTTATTGAAAACGAGGAAGATTTTCATATATGTCGAATTGTTCATTCCCCACAACCTAAAGTTATTTTGTCCTTAGTCATCAAATCAGACTGTAATGTTCAGGCTAGTGTACAGGCGGTGCAAATAAACCAGCTAGGGGATTATAAGATTCCTTCAAAGGTCACTGACATTAATACACTTGAAGTGTTGCTTGATGCTTTGCGTAAGTGCGATATCAATTATCCTGCCTCAAACCCAATTAATGCAATTGTAATAATTCAACTTGTGATCTCCTTTTTGTCAACTATTGTACAGGATAATGGCTTCAAGTATCAGAATACACTCAAATTCGTTTGTGAACAGCTTCATTTAATGACTCTCACTAAATTTGATTACTCCTCAGAATTTTTGATATTCTCCTCTCTCTTGCATAATTGCTCACCTCAAGGTTACAGACTTCTGAGATATAAGAAATGCCTAATTCTACCTAGCTATTCAACTATAAGACGAATATTTTTGTCCAAAACGTTTAACCCAGCTATCGAACACCGTACCAGCCATTTTCTTATGTATATTAAGAACAAATTTAAGTCCCTGACAACCCGTGATAAAACGGTTACAATGATGGTTGATGAAATTCACCTGAAGCCTTACTTGGATTATAAAGCAGGAAATATTGTTGGTTCAGCATTTGACAGTGATGCAATTGCAACAAGCGCATAATTATGTGTTTATGCTAAACAGTATTCGGTCAAAATACAGAGATGTTGTTCACATAATTCCAGCAAAGATAATGAAGGCAGAGACATTATATAACATTATGAAGAAGATTATTTTAGGGCTTGAGAAGATAGGATTTAGTGTCATTAGCATTGTAACAGACAATAATGCAATCAATGGCAAAGCTGTATCATATTTTGCCAATCCACCAAAACTGTCCATTGTTTACCCACATCCAGCGCAAAGTACCAGACCTCTCTTTTTCCTATACGACGCTGTACATAATTTTAAATGCATCAGGAATAATTGGCTAGGACAGAAAGATGAAGAAAAAACTATGAAATTCCCACAGTTCCCAAGTAAAAATGTCCGTAATGAATCTAATAAGATAATGTATGCCCCTTTCAGTACTCTCAAAAAACTGTATTTCTTACAGGAAAATTTGCTCCTAAAGCAGGCCTATAGGCTAAGCCTGAAAGCATTATCCCCCTCCAACCTAGAGAGACAAAATGTCAAATTAGTTCTCCAAATTTTTAATGAGTATATAATTCAAGCCTTGCTCAATATTGGAAAACATAATGGCCTAACGTTATTTTCAGATGTTGCTAGGTACATCGAAGTGTTTCTTAATTGGTGGAATATAATGAATGTGAAATCCCCATTTAAAGGTCTTAGGCACAATAACAAGTTATCTTGTCCATTAACAAATAGTACAGATGATGACCGATATCAGTTCTTGGATAGTTTCCTTAAGTAGTTAGATGCGTGGGATAGTCTTCCAGGATGTGGGGGGAAACTGACTAGGGAAACAATTAGAGCTCTGAAACATACGACCCATGCAATATTAGAAATAACAAATTATTGCATAACAGAACTGAATATGACCTACATACTAACAGGAAAATTTCAAACAGACAATTTGGAAGCAAGATTTGGTCAGTATCGACAGTTAGCAGGAGGAAATTACAATATTTCTGTACGCCAAATATATGAGTGTGAGAAAAAGATACGGATGATGTCAGTGTTAAAACTTAGTTTACCCATACTCGACAAGAAGGTCATTTTAAAGGATTTTGAAGAAATTGACTATGAGCAAGTAAAAACAGATGAGGAAATTTATTTTGGTTTATGTCATACGAATGTTGAAGTTTGTAAGGAGGATATTGACAGGTGTAAAGACATCATCCCCGTTATAGTTTATTTAGCTGGCTATTGTTGTTACTCCGTGATAAAGAAAATGAAATGTAATGCTTGTAAAGAAATGATTACGTGATCAGATAGTGCTGAAGAAATCCCAGAAAATCTAAGTTACATTGCTGGAATTAGCAGAGGTTCTCTTATATACCCAGATAGTGTGACTGCGAACATGGTCATGTATAACTATATTGTAATTAACAAACTTGCTAAGCTTCCTGCCTTTCGCAATGCTACTAGCCAAAGAAATATAGCAACACACCTCACAGTTACGGCTTTAGCAGATGCTGATCTCCTGTTCCCTAGTGATATCTGTGAAAATGGGCATAGCACCGAAAAAATAGAAAGTATGGTGGTATATGCTTCAACAAATGCAATTTTAAATAATTACTGTGCTAAAGAAAATAACATCCCAACAGCTAACAGAGCTAATAAGAATGTAGGCGTGAAGAGAAAGCTTCAAACCCTAGAGAAATAGATAATGTATACTGTATTGCATAGTATATAATATGATATCGTGTGTGTGTATGTGTGTGTGTGTGTGTGTGTGTGTGTGTGTATGTGTGTGTGTTACAGTAAATATATTGTTCATCTTCAAACATATAGTATATAATTAAGTTACTTATATATTTGTTCACGAATAATATTGGATGTGACGTAAATTGTCTCTTCAGTAAGGTTGTTTATGTCTTTGTATATAATATAGTAATGTATATATCATTGGCTCTTCAGTAAGGTTGTTTATGTCTTTGTATATAATATAGTAATGTATATATCATTGTGTTTTATTTTACTCCAATATAACAAAGTAATGAGATATACTTATAATAAGTTTTAATCTTGTACAACTACTTGTTCAAGGTATAAGTCATATGCAAGAAATAACCAAAACATGTTATGATATCGGTATCATAATATAGAGTATAATAAAGTAAGATATAGGTAGATAGTGGTTTTGCGTACACCTTAAACGTAAAATATATAATTTGTTTGTACGTTAATCTAAAATTTAACAGAGAAAAGAATAAAAGAGAGTATTTATAAAATGGGGACAGAGCGCGGGCATTGGATGTAGCACCCCATTGCCTACGTCACAGAATGGTCGACAAGGCCTGGTACTCTAGGTGGCCTTGGTTCTACCCCTACGGTTCAGGTGGGGAGTGTGGTTTACTTAGGTCAGAGGATCGTGAAAGAGATACCAGAATAGGTTTGCACTCTCTGTATACTGGGGTTCGAGTCGGAACTGACTCGGCATGGAATATAAAAACATCCTGATGGGCGTCATGCGAGGGGAAGGTTTGTGAAGTTGGGTTGGTAGGCCTACGGGGAGAGGAAAAAGGACAGGGTGGCTCAAAAGGTTACCACTGGGCACACGGTCACTAAGCAGAGTATTGTGGATAAAACTTTTTCTTTAACTTAGGAATGGGTACATGCATGAGTGACATCGATCTATCTGATAATGGAGAGAGAGAGACTACTGTAGGTAGTTTTCCTGCACTTCTCTGGAGATGATCGTATGCAAATTGGATATTATTAATTATATAAATCAACGGATATGGATTAGTACAAGCACAGGGTTAGGTTAGTTTTCTGTGGATCGGTGGCATACAAGGAGTAACAATTTTGAGGCGGTTGTACCGAGTTTGACCCGTAGCCAAACTCACGCGAAATTAATACGACGATAATGTCCGGCCACGACAATTTCCTAAGCACAGACCCGCATACGAAATTGGGGATGGTCTGGGAGCTTTCCAAATCAATGAGTAATTGCCTAATTAAATCTCGGAACTACTCCTAGGTATCTTGTCTAGTAAAATGGAGGTTGCATTAGGAAGGTTGGGAACATATAATTGTTATATAACTAAGTACAGGGCTGACGTAATCAGATAGACATGTAGATGGTATATTAATTTAGGTAACGTCTATCTTGAGGAGTTATAGAATCGTCTCAACATAATCATTTCGATCTCCAACTCTCGAATATAGATTCGTAGTCGGGGATGTTTTCTCATCTGAAGCAATAGTAATAGTAACACACAAGGGATAGGGTACATAATAGGTTGAGGATAAATCCTACACAAATGTGGTTAAGAATCTCAGTGAATTTGTTATGCCCTGTTTTTCTACAGGATTAACTTGGGTAATGTGAGTTCTAACCATATTATGGCTGCATGCACAATACAAGGTATGAGGAATAGAGAACACAAAATAAACACACGGTAACAAGACACGATCATGTTTATTTAAGAAGGTTAATAGGGAGCATAAGAAAGTATAAATACTCGTACAAGACAAATGATAGAAATGAACCGCTAGCATTAGTGGATCTGGATGGAGCCTAGTCTCCCACTTCCAACGTTCAGATATACTCTTCTGATCACTGGTTTGGTTCGCAAGTTTATATACTGGAAGACCTCAATGTTACTTATAGATTCAATTTCACTAATTAGATTTATTACTGGCAGGTCTGGTGCACAAGTAGTAGTTCACAGACTAGAATTAGACACGCGTATGTTTTAGAGCACAGGAATTCTAGTAACCTCAGGGGGGTACTGATCTAAGTTTTATATTCTTATGGCAGAAATACGTAGAACACAAATCAGTGGGCGAATGTTAGATATCACTAGGGTTTAACTTCTATGTAATAATATCTGGATAAAGGTAATTACGAGAGTTAATGTCGCCTGTTAATTAATAAACACTGATACGCTTAGCACTTCCCAAATGGAATGGTTATATATGAATTACACTGAGCAAAGATATAGCCACTTCATAGAAAGATTAATAAGTTAATTTCTAATTAGTACTGTAACACGTTAGTACTAATAAAGTGAATCTTGGGTAGTATTTGGTTGGTCTGGTCCTGGTTATCTTGCGTCCGTGATGTTGGGGGCTAACGACTGGTTCCGCGGCCGTCCAGGTGGTCCATATGTAGGAAGTTCTCAAGACGGATCTCTTGGCGATCGTTGCTGGCTACATGCTTATATACCCACTGGTGTGTGTGAAGGTTATAAGGTGCATGTAGATTTCTTGTACGTGGACAGATGCTTCTATCTCAACTCTGCCACGGAGTCTGCCGGCTCTGGAATCTCAAATCTCAGGAACAACACAAGGGCAGAGCTAGAGGTCAACTTAAGGGGGCCAGCCACTGGTTGGTGTCTATCTTTCAACTGATTTTACTGGGGGCGGGGGCGGGTTTTATAGGCTCGGTTTTGGACCCTGCAGGCCATAGGGATCTCGAGTCTTATAGAATTATTTGAGCTCTCAATAGATACGGGGACTCGGTAAGGTGGTGAGTACTGTTGTGGCACATGGCTATAGGGAGCCTTCATAATGTGATATAACTGAGCCTTAGTAAGAGGTACTATTTTGGCTATATTGGAAGTATTTAGGGGAGGGAGACTGGATCTACTTTGCGAGGAGGACTGGGCCAGCTGTGATAGGAGTGTCTCTCTTATATTACTCAGTCTTCATTCTATGGTATAGCTGAGGTGCTAATTTGATTATCCGAGTATGCAAAAAAGGTTAATGGGTTATTGTGGGTTAATAGAGGTTAGTAAAGGGGTTAGTCATGCATGGTTAGTTCATTGATAGGAAGAATTCCTGTGCTACCTGGCAATGACCCAGAAGTCAAAACAGGGGTCAGGTATAGCTCCGCAGGGGTGGGGGTCTCCCTCCTCGGGGGGGTAAAAAGGGGTAGCTGTGCGCCCTCTCTCCGGGATGGTCGTCCGGCGGCTGTGGCTAGGGGTTTGCCATATCACAAGTGTTTGTAATAACCCTCTGTTTATGAGACAGATGTGGGTGTTCTTAATACCAAAACCGAAGGTGCCTTGACTAGCTGGTTTAATCGGTTGGTTGTTAATTGTATGGCTTGCTGGATGTGGTGGAGACTGGGTTGCTAACTCTGCCACATTTATCTGGAAGTATGGCAATAGAAGTTAGTCACTGGCGAGGCGGCTAGCCTCGCACTGATGATCATTGGGTGCAGGGTTGTGAATGGGTTGTGAGGGAATAGATGGCATGCAAAGGGTTAGTAAAGTTCTAATGTTCCGGCCTACTAAGGGAAGGTAGGCTGGATAGGAGTATATATATAAAAGGTTGGAGAGCGTTAGCAACGGAAAAATCAAGGATCTTCATGAGGTATGAGGGAGAGGCTAGGTCGGAAAAGAGTCGAGGAGCGCGGGGTGTTAATGAGAGGGAGAGAGTTCAGGGGGCTACGTGGAAGTTTGACCCTAAGGTGTCCGGGCGTGGGGGTGGCATTAGGCTACAGTTGATATTGGAGTTTGGGGGTAAATGACAGTGAAAGTACGTTAGCCAAATGCTACCGGGGGATGAGCAAATATGGGGTGGTATATGAGTCTGGAAAAGATAGAATCATGTGGACTGTGGGGCTGTGGGGGAAAAGGAGGTTAACTATAGGTGTGTGCTTGACTGTGGATAAAGTAGGGAAAAACATGGTGTATTATTACTCGTCAATACGATGGTTATGGATACTGTTACTCTGACACTATTTCTTGCTGGTCCAGTTGTTCCTGGGAGCTGCATTTTCTATGATATATACACCAAAGAAAACTACAGTTCGTAGGGTTAACTTCGGTATTGTTTCGTGGTGAAAGTGGTCGATACAATGGTAACAGAGGGTTGTATATACAATCCCTGGTTGGGGTAAGCATTAAGTTATAGCATGGTGGCTAACATCCTCAGTCATGGCTGTCTAGGTCTTACGGGAGTAATGGTTCTATATACACTGGTGTACCCGTGGGTATCTTAGTTTCTTATGTGACGTTAACCACTCCGTTAGAACCGCATGGCTTGTCCTACAGTGACTCGCTAGGATCGCCAGGGCAGTGGATGGGGCTACAGTTTATGTATTAGAGTGTGCTTTATTTCATATGAAAGCTCGTGTCATGGGCAGTCCAGAAAGGCTCTTTGTTTTCGCCCATGTCAAGGCTTTATATATTTAATTGTAAAGTATATATTTTATCATTAACTAGTAATGATAGGATCTGGGAGAGAGAGAGGGAGTAGAACAGAGTGAGAGGGGGCGTGCAGTGTTTTTTTGTCCCGCTCGATGACGTCACGGCTGGCTGCCTCGCGGGGGTTGGTGGAGAGAGGCCCTTACCATGCTGTAAGCTTTGCTAGTGGTTAGATGACTTGTAACCGCTGTTTTCCCACGCGGCTCGAGCTAGTGCGAGTATATATACAGTTCCTCGCCACTCTCTCCCTCAGATCTGGTTTCTAGAACGCACCCATCTTTTCCCTTGCTACCTGTCACCTGCTCTGCACCTGAGAATCTTTTCCTCTGCCTATCTCTCTCATTTTCCATATCTTTCACCACCTTTTATTAATATTATACCCCCTCTGGTTAACTCTGCAAAATCAGCTTTATGCTGGCCAGTTGTATTGTGCGTTAAGGTCTGATATAACCTATGTATGTTTAGTTGTTAAGATAAGTGGATCACGAAGCATTGGTTGGCTTTCATATTACTGCTTCCTTTAATTATTAGTGTTCTGCTGGATTAGATAATGCTAGACTGGGAGTCTGATATTATAAGGTATTGTTTCCTATGAGTGCTGGCTTTAGTTAAAAGCTGCACGACATACCTGAGAACTGGAGTTGATTGAGTAAATTCTAGTCTGTGTGTCATTGAGAGTAGAGCATGCACGAATGAGGGCTTTTTGCCTATACCATTCTGCACTGTTCTAAGCTCGTTGTTTGTCTTTGAGGTACGCCAGGAGAACGCTTATACTTCGGTATTAAGGTTTCTCAAGAGAGCTACCCTTCCCTATAACGTAATATTTGACGCACAGACTTGAGATTTGCACTAGGCTATGCGGCATGCCATGCGCACCAGTATCTCGTATTATTGACTCTAGCTAGACTTTATCAATCATAGTAGACATTAAGTATATTAAACCAATTACTCTTTTTATGCATACCCATTTATGATTACACAAGCATTTCGCAACCTAGTTTGATGTATTGAGACACAAACGACTTAGGCTCTTTTTGTTGATAGGAATACTGCATTGTCGTGGCGATTATTATTATTGTTGTTGTGTTTAGGATATTCTTGGCTCCGACGGCATTATATATTCTGCCTTTTGTGTGCATAGCCTGCACGAGCATTGTTCCGCTGCCTGCCTTTTTGGGTTCCATTTCCGATACGAGCATCTTTATAGCATCTAACATTTAAAGAAGATTCCTTGTTAGTGTTGAAGGACTTTAGTGCACTTTCTTTCATGCAGGAGTGCCTGACATTTATTGATTAAAGTAACGTAAGCTGTAACTTCTCTTACCACCTTACTTTGCATACCATAACCAAGCACCTTCGGTTATAGGTAGTAATAGGCTGTTTTCACATAACATTAAGCCTAGAGTACACGCACATTTATTGAGAGTTTGATAGCCTATTATTGCATATAGAACTCTGTAGAGTATTTGTGTTCTTTGTTCACTGGGAATATACATCGGAGGTTGGAGCTAGCGCTTTCCGTTGTAGCATTTATGCCATTACTAGTCCAATGAATAAGAGCCCTGATATATTTGAACCCCAGTCGTAACACTTATCAATTAGGACATGCGGTTGTTAACGTACTACTTCTCGGATGGAAGAACATACATAGATTTATGGGGGTGGTTGGTCTTCAGAAACTTAGTCTGGCAAGACAAGGTATTTTAAGGGGTGAACATATTATTTCTCGGATGGGAGAACATACATAGATTTATGGGGGCGGTTGGTCTTCAGAACTTAGTCTGGCAAGACAAGGTATTTTAAGGGGTGAACATATTACTTCTCGGATGGAAGAACATACATAGATTTATGGCTCTCTGAACTGGTTGGCATTGGCTCAACCTAGGGACAGGGCATGGGTGTTTTAATATGAATGTGTATTCCTGTTCATCATTATGTAGGTAGAGTCTGGCGGGTAAGAGGTGTAGGACACGAAGCAAAATGGAGTAGTGTGGACTGTGGATACGAAGGAGGTGATTGGAAGACGTCTAACAATTGTGGAAAAGTAAATGGAAGAGATGAACACAATGGCGGATAAAGATAACTAACCTAAGGATTGAATACATAGATTTATGGGGGCGATTGGTCTTCAGAAACTTAGTCTGGCAAGACAAGGTATTTTAGGGTATTTTGATATTAATATCCTAACTTAGGGACAGAGCATGGGTGTATTAACTTAAGGTGTATTTATGTTCATTCTCATGTAGGTAGATGTGTAGGACACGAGGGTAGTGTATACGTGAGGTGTGGGAAAGGTCAGTATTTGTTCTGTGGGCCTTTCTTTCGGGTGTTTCTGTGTGGTGTTCGCTCGTGGCTTCTGTGGTGGGCCTCTCGTTCTAGGGCATTTTACTTCCCTCTCCTTCATTGTAGGCTCGTCCCCGAGCCTCAAGGGTGAAGTAAAAAGAAGCATAGTCATGGTGGGTCATTTTGAGGGTATTGAGAAGGTCCCACCAAGCAAGAGAGCGAGGGTCAGGTTTCTTTTGCAGGTCTATGTAGACCTGTAGGAATGTGTCCTCAGTGTTGTGGAGGGCGGTTGCCCGGGCTTGATTGGGCGTTGTAGACGGGCTAAACGTCCTGTGGACGTTTTTACTTTAACCTTTCGTATGAATGGTTTGTAGTTTTCCCCTGTGGGGGTAGGGACGGGGGCGACGAAGGGTGTGGATTTGTTCATGGTGGAGGTCATGTATCGAGTGAGGTGTGTGGGACTGACAGGAGGCCTCTTCAGTGTGGTGAATGGGTTACTAACTGAAGGGGAGGGATTAACGCTTGAAATCGGAGCTGGGGATGAAGGGGGGATATGAGTCTGGGGTTTTGGGGGTTTTCTTGGGTGGTGTTGTAGGCTGGGGAAATATAGTGAGGCAATGCGCAATATCGGTTTAGGTAAGGTGCGTGAAGGAGGTGTGTGAGAAGGAGGGGGTGTGTGTGTTGTGTGGCTTGGGTCTTTAGTGTCAGAACGGGGTGTTGTTTTTGTATAACTGTCTTTAAATCTGATGGGTCTGTTGATTATCTACCTTTGGAGGTCCTGGTGGGAAGGTAGATGTTTGTCGTGGGACTTGAGTCGCTCGACGATGTTTTATATTGAGGGGAAGAACGTTTTACAGGTGGAGGGCATTTATTGGGGGCGAGGTCGGGGGTTATTTGAGAGGTAGATGCGTGTGGAGGTTTTTGTTGGGTGAGGGTGGTAGGCGGAATGGAAGAGGATTTGGTGGGGGTATGTATGGGGGTTCTCTCAGGGGCGACTTTGGGGGGAGGGATTTTTTAGGGGTTGGTTGGTTGGGGGTTCGATGAGATGAGGAGGTTGGTTAATGTGTGGGTGGGGTCGTGGGGATAGTGGAGGAGAAAGGGGTGGATGCAGGGGGCCCCCTAGACGGCTGGGTAGGGAGTGGAGATTTAAGTTGGAGGGTTGGGGGTAGGGACGTGTGTGGGGTGTGTTCTTTGGTGAGGTCGGTGATTTGCTGGTGGTGGAAGTAGGCGGTTTTATGGGAGTTTGGTGGGGGGGTAGATCTAGCAGGTCATTCGGGGTAATGAGGTGGGGGTTGAGAGGGGATGAGGTTGAAGAGGAAGGTTTGTGTTTGGGGGGGGGGTGGGGGTTGTTACTTCTGGAATATAGTTACAGGGTTTATGGTGTTTACTGGTGATTATTCGTCTTCTTTCCCTTTGTGGAGGAGAATTAGACGAAGAAGAAGAAGAGGAGGAGGAGGGTAGTGGTCTGGCAGCCCTACAGAACTTGGTTAGCAGGGTGTGTTTTCTGGAGGTTTTAAAAGATTTTTGTCGTGGGCGTAAGTTGTAGCGTGAGGTTACTGAGGTAGATTGTGTGGTGTGTTTGGGTGTGTACTTGGTTTTGGGTGGGGGGGGGTTTCTTACTGTGGTGCCTGGGGGAGGTATCTCAGGGCTAGACGGGAGGGTTTCTGTTGTGGTCGGGGTTGTGGGTGGAGGTTTTCGTACTTGGATAAGTTGGGGAAGTACTTGACTATCAGAAGTGAAAGAAGGTGTCATGGTGGAGGAGGGTGTGATAGTGGGGGTTGGGGTTTGTGGAGGTTAGTTTGGGGGGTATGTTGAGGAATGATTTGTCGGAGGGCTTAGGCCCTTAGGGGTTTGTATGGGAATATTCATAGCCTGAGTGGAAGGGTTAGTAGGGGTGTTTAATTCCGGGTCAGACGTGTGGGGTGGGGTATTGTCTTGTGGTTTTAGAGGTTTAAACGCTCGGACGAATCTAGTTCGGAACGTGCGAGTCACGCCGTGATAATCGATGGTGACTTGATAGGCATTTGGGACTTATATGATGGTGTAGGGCCCGACATAGCGAGGGCCTAATTTGTTGGTGACAGGGAGGTTGGCTACCATTACGGTGTCATGGATGGCGAAAGTGTTTTTGTCATTGGGGTTATCAGTTTTGGTGTCTTGACTGGTTTGGGCGGTATGGAGGGTGTTTTTACAGATGTTGCAATGGATCAATTGTGGAGGTGGTGGAGGGGAGGTGAGCGTGATGGTGGAACGGCAGAAACAGGGGGGGTACGCCGTAAACACGTTCATGAGGGGAAATACCGTCTTCTCGGGGACAGGTGTTCATGCCCCATTGTATCATCTTTAGTTGTGATGGCCAGTATGAGGTGTTAAGAGCAATCATTTTTGTACGTAACTGGTTGTTGATGGTGCGATGGCTGCGTTCGCATATAGCATTTCCTTGAGGCCAGTACTGGGATGAGTGTTTAATCTTAATACCACATTGTTGGGTGAACTGGTGCCAAACGTGTCCACTAAACTCGGGGGCATTGTCGGATAGAAGAGCAAGGGGAAGGCCGAATATAGGGAACACTTCTGTGGCAAGCAGGGGTGGCGACTGTGGTGGCTGTGTGGTCTTTAACTGGGCAGGCTATTAAACATTTTGAATATACGTCAACAAATGTGACGATATAGCGGTTGCCAGCGTAAGAAGGAAACGGGCCCATGATGTCGAGGGATAGGACTTGGAACGGTTTGTTAGCAGACATGGTACCAGCTGGGCCTGGGGTGCGTGATCTATCCTTCCCCAATAAACAAGGTTTGCAGGATTCTGTCACTCGTTGTGCAATTTTGGAGGGGTTGGGGGTCCAGTATTGATCTGTGAAGATTTTTAACATCTTCTTTTGTCCAAGGTGTATGCCGTTTCCCTCGTGGATGGCAATCATGTAGTCGTGGGCAATGGTGGGGTCTAAGATTATGTGACCAGAGTCTGTGGCAAGTTGATCTCCCAGCGAGTCAGTTTCCTGAAGACATTTAACGGTGTCCAGGGTGGTCTGATTCTTGTTTCCCAAGATTGAATTAGGGAGGGGGCTGAGGGGGAATTATGTTGGGGGATGGGGGTAGATAAAAGCTCCATGTTTTGTAAGGCGGCTAGGTTTGTGTGGGGGTCTTTTGGTACTGGCAAACGTGACAGGGCGTCTGCATTGGTGTGAAGCTTTCCTGGACGATACTGTATTGTAAAATCGTAGTCCTCTAGTGTCTCCCTCCAACGTACCAAAATGGCTGAGTTGGTTTCGCATTTACGCAACCATTGCAAAGATTGATGGTCGGTATTATATCGAGTTTTTGCGCCCAACACAAATGACCGGAAGTGGCTGAGTGCCCAAATGATCCCTAAGCACTCTCTCTTGGTGGCTGCATAATTCTGTTGTGCTTGGTTGAGGGTGGAGCTGGCATACGCTATCACATGTTCCTCTCCGTCTCTGACTTGAGCTAAAACTGCACCAATGGCGTACAGAGATACGTCGGTATAAAGACGGAAAGGTTTATGGTAATCAGGGAAAGCGACAATAGGGGCTTGGATTAGCTTTTGTTTCAAAGTGTTAAACGCGAGGTCTCTTTCAGGTGAACGGGGTGTCTTTGGGGTGAGTTGGTGGAGGGGTCTGGCTATGGTGGCAAAGTGGGGGACGAAACGTCTGTAGTATGTGGCTAAACCTAGAAACGAACGTACTCCTTTAACGGTGGTGGATGGGGCTTGGTTTTGTATGGCTTGAAGTTTCTTTGAGTCTGGTGCAATACCATGTTCAGATATTATGTGGCCGATGAAATCTACCTTATTTCGGGCAATCTCGCACTTTGAGGGTTTTAATCCGGCGGCTCGGATTCTTTGAAGGACTTGTCTCAACCTGAGGAGGTGTTCTTCCCAGGTTGGTGAGTACACAATAATATCGTCTAGATAGGCTAGGCAGGTTTCCCAGGTTAGGCCATGTAATACCGCTTCCATCAAACGGGAGAAAGTGGCGGGTCCGTTACAGAGGCCAAAAGGTAGGACGTTAAATTCGTAGTGGTGGCCACCACTAGTGGAAAATGCTGTTTTCTCTTGGTCCTCGGCCTTGATAGGCACTTGCCAATACCCTGCTTGCAAGTCGAGGGTAGTGAACCATCTGGATCCGTATAGGGAGTCAAGGGAATCGTCTATCCGGGGTAATGGCGTAGCGTCTTTAATGGTTACGTCATTCAGCCTCCTGTAATCGACGCAAAAACGGGTTGACCCATCTTTCTTTTTTACTAGGGCAACAGAGGAAGACCAGGGACTAATGGACGGGGTGGCAATACCGGCCTCTAACATCTCTTGGACTTGGCGTTCCTCTTCCTGACGTTGTATGGGATTTTTTCTATGGGATGGTTGTCGTATGGGGGGGCCTGTGGTGTTAATGATGTGTTGTTCTACATCGGTCTGTCCGACTTCGGTGGGTTGTTGGGCAAACACGTCACTGAACTCTAGCAATAGGTCGAACATGCCGTTTTTTTTGATGGTCGGATAATGTGTCCGGGAGAGGGGGGCAATTAGAGGCTGGTAGGGTTGTCATTAAAATCTATGGGGAGGTCATCAACAGTTTCGAGGTCTCTTATAATGAGACCTTTTGGTAATGTCAGGGATTCCTCAGAGATATTTGCCACGAGAACGTGGTTGATGCGAGCGGAAATGATGGCGGGTTGTAAGAGGCAACGATTGGGGTTGGTGGACGTGGTAGTGGGGGAAAATATCATGTGAGTTTGGGGTATGGGTCGAAGGTTCACCCATTTTTGATGGCGGGGGGGGAATTTGGCATTTATCTTGAACTACAGCTGGGCTAATGATGGTGGGGGATCGACTGGCGAGCAGGTGCTTGGTACGCATAAGGGGGAAAAGGTCACTGTGGTGGGGGTCACGCGTGAGGGGGGGATTAACGGCGCGTGTGGGAGGATCAGTGGGGCGCGGTGTGAGGGAGTTAGAAAACGGAATTTGTTGGAGGGACTGTGGAGGGTTGGTGGGGGAAGAGTGAGGTATAGAAGGTGGGTTATTGGTGGAGGACTGATGTAAGGATTGGTGGTTGTTAGAAGGACGAATTTGGGGAGTTTTGTCGTTGGCGAGTGACGTTTTGGTTTGGAGTGTCTATGGATTTGGGGTTGTTTTGGTTTGTCATGAGAGGGCGAGTTAAGTGTGGGATTCTGAAGTTTTCTAGGGGTGTTAATTGTGTGGGGGTTGAAGGGATTACTGACGGAAAACTGTCACCAAGGGGGATTGGGGTGTGGTGTGGAATAGCTGGACATTTCCTGGGGGCATGGGGGGGAACATAGTTGTGTCCCTCGGGTCGGCACTCAATAGGGGAGGATTAACGGCGCGTGCGTGCTGGTCCGGGTGGTGAGAGGTGAGCGAGTTAGAAAACCCCATTTGTTGGTGGTACTGCGCACGGTTGATGGGGGAAGAGTTAGGTGTATAACATGGGTTATTGGGTTGCGGACTGGTGTATTTATTTGGGGTTGTTAACAAGGACGAAGTGTGGGGGAAAATTTTCTTGGTGGCAGTAACGGTCTGTTTTAAGGTTAGCTGGGACTGGTGAGTTTGTTTGTCATGAGAGGGCGAGTCCTAGTTTTGGGGTTGTGAAGTTTTTCTAGGGGTTTGAATGGTGTGGGGCGGAAAGGGAGCTACTGACGTAAAACTGTCCCACAAGGGAAATTGTGTGTGGTTTTGGGATAGCTGAACATTTCTGTGGGGCATGGGGTAAACCTTGTTGGGTATACATAGGTCGGCATTTTCCCTGGAAACATGTCCATAAACATTTGATAGAAGTATGGTTACATATCCCAGAGTTCTGTCCCTGAAAAACGTGGGAGGATTTATCTTAACCGAGTGACGAGAATTGAGGGGATTACCGAGAGGGATTTGCTTGGACTGGTCTTCTTTCGTTTGGTGAGGGCATTTTTTTACTGAATTGAGTGATAGTGTGAGAGAACTCTGGGCAAGGGGAGGGTTTAGGAGTTACCTTAGTGCTAGCTGCAACTTGGTAACCCTGACTTCAGGGTTTTTTGAGGGGGAAGGTATTTTTTTCTTTTTGTGAATGGGTTTCTGCGGGGATTGGTTTGTCAGAGGCTTTGGGTTGGATTTTTTTTTTGAATGAGATCAGCCTTTGGCCGCATTCAACCTGGGCCTGGAATTTTTGAAGGAGGTCACGTCCAAGGAAACCATCGTCTGTTTACAAGGGTGATAAACTACTGTTAACGGTGTGATAACAACGAGCATGGTGGCCAGGAGTAGTTACCTGACAGGGGCAAAGTGTCCTCTTATGAGATTTAAGTAAGTATCAGCAGCTGATATTAGTTCGGCGTTGGTGGTTAACAAGGGGCCCAATAGTCGGTGGTGTTGATCATAATAAAGAACTTGACCAAACATGACTTGGCAGCTCCCGTGTCGATTAACAAGCGGACAGGAATGTCCTTGATTTTGGCCCAGATCATAAATGGGGGCAGTGCGGTCAGGTATGGCATCCCCCGCCGAGGCCAGCTTGGGCGGGGGGGGGTTAAAAAAAAACTTTAAAATCCCTGGGGTGTCGGTATCTACCTCCTCCAGGGTTTCCTCGGTATCCTCTGAGGTCAAGGATAGGGGCTATTTCTCCAGTGTGCCTTTCCTCCCATTCTTCCTCTTGGTCCCAACTCCTCTTCATTTACAGAAATGCGAGGAGTAAAGGGGCGAGGTTTGGCATAGTCACGAATTGGATGGAGGGCACACTGAGCATTACAGGCAGGGACATCATAGGGGTTGATAATTACTAATGTAGGGTTTTTACTTGGTTAGGTGTTGTAGGTTTTGTTCCGGTTTGAAGATTCTGCGTGGCTGGGTAGGTTTGAACCGGGGTCTAGTGGGTTGGGCTTTGCCGGAAGGGTAGGTGGGTCCTGTTGTTAAGGATGAGGATGGGTAGCCATTCTTTGGAGTTTTGGTGGTCGGGGTGCTGCGGGTGTGTGGGAAACATCTTGCATTACAGCGATTTGGGTGGGTGCTCCTGTGCGCACGGCCAAAATACGTCGGATCGTGATGAGATCTTTTTGGTATCCGACGAAAGCGTGCACAACGCAAATGGTCTTTTACTGCTGAGTGCAATATTGATACAAGGTTGGACCAGAATCTGCTGCTCTTGTTGGATTCTGGTCAATGTGGGGAAAGAAACGTTTATGTGTTTGGGCGATCTTATTCACTGTGGCATCTAGATCGCCTGCGACTTTAGTTGCTTGGATACGGGTGTGGGCCACGAAAACGCCCAACGAAGGCTTAATGGCTGCTATCACTATTGGGCTAAATTCACCTATGAGGGGGGGGGGGGGGGGGGGGGTGGGGGTGCGAGCAGGGTGCACTTGGTAGGCAACCAGGGAAACGGCTTTTTCCCAGGTGCGTTAATGTCACGGCTATTTTTTCTGGCATCCGTGGTATAAACTCGGTCAAGTACGGGTTCCACTATGTTCCATGAACGTTTCGATCTCGTAAGTTTCTCCATCATAATGTGGGATGGTAATGTGAGAACGGTGCGCCATGATGTTACCGTTGTTCTGGCTGTTCCAAACTTGCCATGTAATGCAACCTTGTATCCGAATCAAGA
>CM064480.1:40558747-40638320 GCA_032716605.1 Paralithodes platypus | reverse complement strand
CATTTATTTCACCTGCTTTGTTTGGGGATGTTAATACGCTACAGTATTCAAGCCGCGGTAGCACTAGATATTTGAAGAGCGTTATCATAGGTAATTCACTGCGTGTTTTAAAAGTACGCAGATCCAACCCGTTAGTCGTTTCGCAGCCGCCACTTTGACCTGGTTATGTACTTTGAAACCCATATTTTCAGACATTAATACCCCAAGGTCTTTCACACTGTCTTTCAGTTCTATTATGTGGTTAGATTCTGTTAAGTAATTTGTAATTTCTTTAACACCATTATTATCTCCGTACCGTATTAATTGGAATTTTTCCTCATTGAATTGCATGTTGTTTTCCCTGGTCCACTGGAACACTAAATTCATGTCTTCCTGCAGTCGGCCCGTGTCTTCTTGTGTGTTTACTATCTTGCTTAATTTTGTGTCATCAGCAAAAGACGACACCGTACTGTGTCTGGTGTTGGTATCTATGTCGCAAATTAGTATGAGGAACAGAAGGGGGGCTAGCACTGTTCCTTGGGGCACTGAGCTTTTGACATCCGAAGGCTCAGATGTGACTTGGTTTACTGCTACTGATTGTTTTCGGTTTACGAGGAAATTGTATATCCACCGTCCGATTTTCCCAGTTATACCGTTTGCTTTCAGTTTGTGGGCTATTATACCATGGTCACATTTATCAAATGCCTTAGCAAAATCGGTGTAAATGACATCCACTTTTTTTTTTCCTCTTGCGCTTTAAGAATTTTGTCATAGTGTTCCAAAAGTTGTGAGAGACATCTTCCCGCTCTGAACCCATGTTGACCAGTGTTGTGTAGTTCATTTGTCTCCATGAATGTTGAAATTTTGCTTCGCAGGACTCGTTCGAAAACTTTAATGATGTGAGAGGTTAGAGCTACCGGGCAGTAGTTTTTTGGTAGTGCTTTACTCCCTCCTTTATGCAGTGGGGCAATTATTGCGTTTTTCAAGCTATCTGGTATGGCACCAGTGTCTAGACTCCTTCTCCACATTATAGCCAGGGGTTTTGAGAAGGTTTCCTTACATTTCTTCATTAGGATTGAATTCCATGAGTCCGGGCCTGGTGCCGAGTGGGATGGCATGTTGGATATGGCCTCTTCTATGTCTTTTGGACCGAAATCAATATCCAGCATCTGAGGGGTTTCCGTGGGGGAGGTTTCCATGAAAAATATATTTTGGTCTCTGATGACTTTTGTTTCATCAGGCTCACTGAATGCCATTTCATACTGCCTGCTTAAGAGTTCGCTCATTTCCTTTTTGTCCCCTGTGAAAGAGCCGTCCCCTTTGCTCAGGGGGCCGATGTTTGATGTTGTTTTAGCCTTTTGTTTGGCGTATGAAAAGAAGTATTTGGAATTTTACTTTATACCTGCAATAGCTTTCCTCTCCTCTTCCATATGTTGTAGTTCATATGATATTCTTAGCCTTTGTTCAATTTCCACAATTTCTCTATCTATTTCGGCCTTTTGCCTATCCTGTAGATTTTGATGTGTGCGTCTTTGTGTGAGTAATTTTCTTCTTCTGTACAGCCTCCTCCTTTCCCGATCTTGTTTGCTTCTTCGTTTTGTTTGTCTTGCAGGTATATGGTGGCTACAGATTTGGGTCATGGTTTCTGTTATTAAGACTAGACATTCTGCTGGTGTCAGGTTATTCATTAAATCTTCCCAGTCTATTTCCTCCATTTCTTGATTTACCTCTTCCCACCTAATGTTTTTGTTATTGAAGTTAAATTTACTGAAGGGGCCGGTTTTTGTTCTCGATTCTGAGGTTGTCTGTGCACTTTCTAAGGTTATTTTGATCTCAATTAATTTATGATCTGAGTATGTTGTGTCCGATATGTTAATGCTGTGTACTAGAGAGTCCGTTGTTAGTGAAGACCAGGTCTAAGATATTGTTTTCCTGTGTGGGTTCAGCAATATGTTGGGTAAGACTAAAAAAATCGCAAAGTTCAAAAAGCTCTCTCGTATTAGTATTTGCTTCTCTGGTGTTATTTGACACTAACTGGTTTTCTAGTTGTTTCCATTTAATGTTTGGTAGGTTAAAGTCTCCTAGCCATATAATATTTGGTGTTGGGTTCCCCAGGGTTTCCACTTCTGATTTTATTTTGTTGAGCTGGGTTTTGAATTCTTCTCGGGATGAGTCTGGAGGCCTGTATGTAACAATAACTGCTAAATTTAGGGATTCTATTTTAACTCCAAGTATTTCCACCACTTCATTACTGTTATTTAGGAATTCAGTACATATCAGTGAGTCATGGATGTACAAGGCTACACCTCCATGTGATCTATGCGTTCTGTCCGCCCCATGTAGGTTGTAACCAGGGATCCATACCTCACTATCTTCCTGATCTTTAATGTGAGTTTCTGTGAGAGCCGCAAATATAGCGTTTCCTTCTTCTAGCAGGCCCCTAATAAATGGTACTTTGTTCGTGGTTCTATTTTTTAGGCCTTGGATATTTGCAAACAAGATTGGGGAGGGATTGTTTGGAGTACTATGTGTACCTAATATTCTTCGGGATGTATTTGCCACTCTTGGGAGGCCAGGAGGTGCTCGAGGTGTTCTATGTGCTCTTCCATCTCCCTCAGTCTCTTCATCTTCGTCTGCCCTTTCCCTCCTTGCCTTTTTCCTCTGTCTCGTCCTCGCATAGCTAGAGAGTTTTTTGGGCTACCATTCGTGTTAGGTATAGCATATCTCCAAGTCCCTTTAATATGAAAAGCTGGGCATTTCATATTGTAGCAGGTCTTGTTCTCAAGTAATGTCTTGCAAAGGGATGGGTGGTGGTATTTGCAGGTTTCACCAAATCTACATTTTCCATGACTGGTTATGTTGTTGCAAATTTTGGGATGAGCAAATCTACATGACTGCCCATTATATTCGCCCTTTTGACCAAAGTAGCACCTTCTGTCCAGATAATATCTGCACACTGGTGTAGACAACCCCAGTAGGTGTGGCTGGGGCTGCGAGGGATTATGTGGTGAGCTAAGTGTGGTTGTGGGTGATAGTGGGCTTGGTGTATGGGTGGGTGAGGCCTGCAGGGGGGTGGAGTTACAGGTCGGTTGTAGGTGGGCAGGTGGCAGTGGTGAGTGGGGAGGCGATGTGGAAGGGGAGCTTGATATGGGGGCTTGTTGCATCCTACGTTCATCCTGCAAATGTATTTGATCAACAGCAGTAGGGTGGTCAATGGCCATAGATGGGATTAATGTGGGGGTTTTCTGGGTCTGGGGCGATGTGCGGCAGGGTTTGTGGATTTGTAGGGTGCGAAAGGTTGTTGTTCGGCAGGCGATGTGTGTTGATGTGCAGGAGGCAATGTGGGCTTTTGCATGGGAAGGTGTGTGTGTGTGGGTTGTGATACTAGTATGGGCCCTGAGGCCCCAATAGTTCCCCATTTTCTGTGAAAAGTAGCTATGTCTTGGCTATATTTCGGTCTATCTTGTACTTCTGTATTTTCTACAGTCTGTATGACTTGCCATGTGATATCGAAACAACTATCGCAGAAATGGAGGTTCTTCCCTCTTGTATTGTACGCCTCATTTATTGGTATCAATCCTATGCAAATCCAGTGGTATGGTTGCTTGCATATCCGACATGCGGTGCCTTTATGCATGTGTATATTCATCTTACACCCCGTACAGGTGTCTCTGGTAGAAATTTTTGTTTGTTTTTTTGTTTTTGTTTTTCCACCCGCCCTTACATGGGGGAGAGAGAGAGGGGGGGGGGACAAGGAGGTGTTTGTTACGCGGTTTGTGGGGGGAGGGGGAGTGCCACTCGTTTACACTCGTTATGTTTAAACTTTAAGTAACTTTAAGTAACACTTTCAATAATTATCTTATGAAACAGAATTCTCACTGCCCTAACCACTTTTCCCGTTTTTGGTCGGCTGTTTAGCGGAATATACGGCACTCTAGGAAAATAACGAACTTTCCAGGCTACCTATATATAGTATCTATTTTAATTTTCATGTTTTACCTATCAACTTGATTCAACACTGCTCAGGTTCGAATTTTCACCACATTTGGTTGCGTGGGAGATCTTTCTCTCCAATAACGTCACTACTAACCTGCGATATGGTCGAGAAATAATCTGCACTGATTTAATTTTTTTACATATTGTTTTTCTCTGTTTGCTATTATTTACGATATTTGTTTTGTCGGTACCATTTCCTGTCGAGGTTAAGTTTCGCTTTTGGTAAAATCGTATAGGGGGAGGGGACGTGTCCAGGAGAGCGAGGGGATATATGTGTTTATGGTCTTTGCGGTCACCGAGGGTATTTTGTTTACAGCATACGTCCTGTTCCCAAGCTAAAAGTTAAAAGGTCCCCTGACTTTAATTCTCTCTATTATACTTTCCTAGTTTATTTACGTGATATACGATGTTCACTATCACTTTTAACTTAGGCTTCCTATTTTCCCATAGCCCTTACCTGCTCAGCAGGTATATGATTTATTGACAAGTACTGACGATGTGGAAGAAGAAATGTCAGCAGATCTTGAGTACGTTGAGGATGTTAATACAGCCTTAGCCAGACTATCTTCCACACAAGAAACACACCCTGTTAAGGATACCGGTACACCAAAGGTGACTGGCTTTAACCTGCCGAAGCTTACTTTGCCTACCTTTTCCGGGGATTCGACTACCTGGACTGGATTTTGGGATATCTTTGAGTGTTCCGTCCATCGGAATAAAACACTCACATCCATCCAAAGGTTCACCTATCTCCGTGGCCAATTGAAAGGGGAGGCATTGAAGTTGATCGATGGGTAGAAGCTAGAAGCTACGAGCTACGAGTCTGCAGTGGAGTTGCTGAAAAGAACTTACGGGAGAGAGGAAGTCATCAAGACCGCATTAATTATTAAATTCTTCACTGTAGATCCTCCATCCTATGATGTGACAGACCTAAAGGAGTACTATGCCTCCTTTGAGAGCCTCCTCCGATCTATGGAGACAATGGCTATCACCAAGGAGGAAATATTTAGTGTAAATATCTTGAACAAGATACCCTCTCCCCTAAAGGAAATCGTAAGACGACAACTAAGCGACTCTCCACTAAACTTGGAAGCGTTGGTGCAGGTGTACCAGACTGAAGTGTTTAACATGGAGAGTACTGGACACTACCGACCCGTGGAGATGTCGCCATCCACTGCAGCTTTCCCGGTACAGACTTCTCCTAAACAGAAAAGGCCAATATCATTAGGTTGCAAGTTGTGCAGTGTCTACGGTCATCTGTGGTAACGGTGTCCTAAGTATCCTAAGGCTACATAGAAAATTGGCAGGGCTAAATCGCTTAAGTTATGTACCAGCTGTCTGGCAAGAGACCACTTCAACAGTACTTGCACCAATTCCTACATCAAACCTTGTAAGTATTGCAAGGGGAAACATTGGGTTTCCCTTTGCACCCAGTCTGATCGGCACGACGGCAAAGAAAAGGGGAGAACCACCAAAGAGTCACATGAGAAAAGTAAAAGCGAGGGAAATAAAGTATCTGCCATGTCCATTGCTTCTCGGGAATGTCAATTGCTCCCTACTATGATGCTGCCAGTAGTGGGGAGTAATAATAAGCCTACAATGACGTGCACCATACTCGACCAGTGCTCACAGAGGTCATTCGTTCTGCGGTTATCATTACCCCAGCTCAAATGTACCAGCAAGGGTCACTGACAAATAATGAGTGAAGTAACAAGCCGCCACGAGAATTTGCGTCTCCATGGCTTCACTGGTGAAGTAGATTCCAGTGACTATGATGTAGTGGAGATTTCCTATGTTTATAGAAGAAAGGTATGTCCCATCAAGGCTGTTGTGGTCGACAAACTACCCAGTTTCTATATAGCATCAGAGATTCAACCACATTTGAAATATCTCAGAAGCAAGGGTTATAAACTGGCTGATGATCAACTCTCTGCTAACAATGGTATTATGCTACTGGTCGGAGCTGATTATTACTACGACCTGGTTCACCCTGGATATCGGCGGGTAGATAAGCTAATAATGCTCCCCATGATCCAAGGGTATGCCACTTCTTCTCAAGACACACAGGTGGAGGTGGTTACGGTCCTCAAGGTAGCAGTAAGCCCCATAGATAAATATATTAGGCCAAATGTGCCTGATAATACATGTACTGATATAGATAAGCTATGGGACTTGGACAATATTGGAATTGACCCACATGAACTTGATTGGGAGTCCAAGCTAGCGTTGAGCTCGTATGAAGAGACTGTAACGTATGACTCTGGCAGGGGTCAGGTATGTGGTAAGGCTCCCTTGGAATGATAATAAGAGTAAATTACCTACTAATTTCCATCTAGCACTTGGTAGATTACGTGGCCTTCAGAAACAGTTTGTCAAGGATCCAACTTATTGCGAGACTTATGCGGCAGTACTAAACGAGCAGGTACAACGTGGATTTGTGGAAAGAGTAGATCTCGGTGAGTATGGGGATAACATCCATTACCTTGCTCACCATGGGATTAAAAAGGACAGTTCCACCACTCCTGTTCGTATTGTGTATGACTGCTCTGCTAAATCCAGTGATCGCTCCTATACCCTGAATGATTGTCTGTACACAGATCCGTCCCTGGTCTCTGATCTCGCGCAAATTATGTTAGGCTTCAGATGTCATAAGTTTGCATGAGTCCCCGATATTGAGAAGGCCTTCCTGATGCTTCAACTCCATCGTGAAGACAGGGACTCGAAAAGAATTTTGTGGCCACGGGACCCAATGGATCTAGATTCAGAGTATCTGGTCTACAGGTTCAGAGTCGTTATATTTGGAGCGACCTGTTCCCAGTTCCTTATCAACGCTACTATCTTGCGACATCTTGAGGAGGCTGGACTAGATCCTGACTTCAAGAATGGGATCAAGCAGGGGATCTATGTGGACAATCTTCAAGGCACTGGAGACGATGAAGATTTATTGCTCAAGAGATGCTGGGAGATCCGTGATATATTTGCCAAGGCTCATTTATACTTAAGAGAATGGGCCACTAATAGTGATCTTTTGAAAGGTCAATTTGCTTCTGACGGTGTAGCTACTAAGAATAGTGAGGTGAAGTTTTTAGGCCACAAATGGGACACTACCACAGATTGTATATCCTTCTGTCACACCCCATGCGGCAATGAGCTTATGACCAAACGAAACAGCTTAAGCTTGTCAGCAAGG
This sequence comes from Paralithodes platypus, assembly GCA_032716605.1. Lineage (NCBI taxonomy): Eukaryota > Metazoa > Arthropoda > Malacostraca > Decapoda > Lithodidae > Paralithodes > Paralithodes platypus. Next base: position 40,631,155 of record CM064480.1, on the reverse strand, counting down.
TTGTTTGATCCCCTAGGTTTTTTGCTGCCTGTAACTATCCGTGCTCGTATGTTTTTACAGCAACTGTGGCGGCTAAAACTAGATTGGGAGACGCCCCTCCCGACTGAGTTACAGGATACTTGGCGGTTGATTCGGTCGGACCTTTCCACATGTTGCAAGGTCCAACTTAATTGTCAGGTTATTAGTGGTCAACAGGTGGATCTATATGCCTTTTCTGATACTAGTAATAGTGCGTACGGTACTGCCATATACATATGCAATGGTAGTGAAGCGACACTGGCTACAGCAAAGGCCAAAGTAGCCCCTATAAAGAAGATTACAGTTCCTAAATTAGAACTTACTGCATTGCTTCTGTCTGCTCATCTAATAAAGTTTACACTGGATGCTTATACAGACATTCTACAGATTAATAACATCTATGTCTGGAGCGACAGTCAAATAGCAGGTTAAACCAGCCCAGTATCAATTTATATATATATATATTTTTTGTATTGCCCATTGGCCATGCCAAATATCACTTCTCCACATCCCCTCCTCCCCCCCCCCTTCAATTATCACCCATGCTCTCTCTTATTCCCATATTTTGTCGATATATTTTCGTGCTATCAATAGCGAGTCATAAGAGGGGTGTGCTTGTATGTGCTACATAGCGAATGAAAGAGAGAAAGAGAGACAATTACACGACAGTGTCTCTCCAGACGTCATGACGGCTGGTAGGGTCGCAGGCTGGCTCAGCCTTAAGTTATGTAACTCCCGATCTAATTTGCTGATTTTGACCATCCAAACGCTGTTTCCACTTGTGTTATTGCTGTAACAGGTTAATACCTTTATAATCAACATAAAATAGGCACATATGGATAAGTATTAATGATATTTATGGTACGAAAACCAGTGAAGAAAACCAGCTAAATACCTACGCACAGGGGTGGCTGTATACTATAGGGGGTACGCAGCGGAGAGGTTAATGGGTAGTCTATGAATAGTAGGCGCCGCTATAGCACAGAGCTCGACACGCTCGTTTCCTAGCCCAGACGAGATTCAAGAGGAGCAGATAGTTCCCGTAGGTGGAGGTGCAATTTTGTATCCCTAGGTCTATGGAATTTAGACCCATGCTAATCAATCTCTTTAGTCCTAAGGCTGTTCGCCTACATTAACTTAACCCATTCAGTACCAGTGCCATCCTTTTAAATAAAATTCTGGCTTCTTTTAGACGATTTTATTATATTACAAATGTATAATAGCCTACATGTCAATATATATTTTATCTATGTAATCTATTATACTATTTTTTATGAAAAATAATTTTGTCTAGCCCATTTTCCAATCACTTACAATACCATCTTGCATTAGGTTAAGTAGAAAGGTAATAAGTTAAAATTATAGTTTGTAGTCTTGGACAGTAGTTTACAATTTAAAGGTAGTTTTATCGTGCTAGTCCAAAGATAGATATAATTGGCAATGCAATCATGCCTTCATTTTCAGCAACTCATTCTAATTTCTATGACATAATGTCAATGACAATTTTCACATTGAAAACTATCAAATTAAAATATTAATTATTTTCTATATTTCACAGAAGTTCAAAGCCTCATTCGGCAAAATCAACAACTGATCCATTCCCATAACCTAGCTACATACAGCAAAAGCTGCAAAATATGCATTTTGTTTTCTTTTTTCTTAACAAAACAGATTGACTCAATTAATATTGTCAGTGTTATCGTTGTTGTACATAGAGCTATGGTTAATTTTGTATACCTGTATACATCCCAAAACGTCCCAAAGCTGCTTGTCAGTACAGCTATTTCTTTAGTAATATAAGGGGACTTCACTCTAACATCAATTCTGTACACCAATTTCTTCAAGCAGAATCCCCTACTCTCCTTTTTTTGACAGAGACTCAAGTAACATCCACATCTGACACATCTAGATTTAATTTTCCAGGTTATCAACTGCTCCAAAATTTCAGACCTAAAGGTGGTGTATGTTGCTTCGCAAAATCTGAAATTGCCCTGGAGGAGGTTACTAGTTTCAATTGTCCCTATTTTGATTATTCTATATACAAATTAATTTCTGCTGGTAAATTTAAATACATATGTTGCATCTACCGTTCCCCAAATACTCCTCCAGAGCAAAGTCTTTTTGATTCTCTGTCCTCACAACTCAGTGTCCTCAACTTAAATGCTTCTTCTGAAATCACTGTGTTGGGTGATTTTAATGTCCATAATGTTGAATGGCTCACTCATTCAGCCAGGACTGATGATGCTGGTCTTGAATGTGAGCTATTTGCAGACTCATTTAATCTCATTCAACTAGTCAACCAACCCACCCGTGTACCAGATAATCCTAATCATAATTCCCACCTACTGGACTTATTTTTAACAACCAATTCAGAAAATTATGATGTTACAGTGAGGTCCCCACTTGGATCTTCTGATCACTGTCTGATACAGGCCACCTGTCTATCACCTACCACACCTTCCCACTCTGAACCTGTTTTGGTGACTAAATGGCATTACGATAGGGCAGACTGGGAGGGTCTTCAAGGTTTCTTTATTGATATTCCCTGGACCTCTTTCTTTTCTAATGATGCACACTCCACCTTGAGCCACATACAAGATTTTGTAAAAATTGGAATGGAAACTTTTATTCCTCATCAAAAGTACAGTAAAAGATCTAATTCACCTAAATGGTTTGACCATAATTGTGCTAGAGTAACTGAACAAAAAGCAATAGCCTACAATGCATACACAAGATCAAAAACACATGAAGCCTTTAATTACTTTAGAAACATCAGAAATCATGCCAAAACTGTATTAAACCTAACTAAATCAAACTTTCTCCATAAGCAGGCAAATAAACTTCTAAATAATCCAAATGATAACAAAATATTTTGGTCTACTCTTAACTCATTCAAATCCAACTTCACTACTGCTTCATCCATTCCACCATTAAAATCTCCGACTGGCAATCTTGTAAGTGACCCACGAGGTAAAGCTAACCTTCTTGCAGATATTTTCTCCACCAACTCAACCTTAGATGAAATAAATCAAGATGTCCCTGTACTTAATTTTAATTCACCTGAAATTCCCTCACTTAAGATCCACACCAGACATGTCAAAACTATTTTGCAGAATCTCTCAGTAGATAAGGCTCCTGGTCCAGATGAAATTCCTCCAATAGTACTTAAGAATTGCTCCTTGGTGCTCGCTCCTGTATTGGCAAAAATTTTTCCGTCTGTGTACTCATACCTCATGCTTCCCAGTACCCTGGAAAGAAGCAAACATCCATCCAGTTCCTAAAAAAGGTGCCTCTTCAGATCCATCAAACTACAGACCAATAGCTATAACTTCCACTCTTGGCAAAGTTTTTGAAATTATATTAAATAATCACATAATTAAGCATCTTGAGAATAATAAATTAATCAGTGATAGGCAATATGGTTTTAGACGATGTCGATCAACTGCAGACATTCTTTGCCTTCTTACGCATCAAATCAACCAAGCTACAGACCAACATGGTGAAACACATACAATAGCACTGGATATATCAAAGGCATTTGATAGAGTCTGGCATCAATCCTTATTGTCGAAGATGTCACACTACGGCCTTGCATCATTAGTTCCACTAATTTCTTCTTATCTTCATAACAGAAAAATACGTGTAATGGTAGATGGCCTTTATTCTCAATTTCACTCAATAAATGCTGGTGTTCCCCAGGGATCAGTTTTGGCCCCAACTCTGTTCCTCATTCATATCAATGATCTCATATCTACCACTCATAATCCAATACATTCCTACGCAGATGACTCAACACTCCACAGTTCCTTCACATTTACCAATTCTTTCACCCAACCCGATCTTATAAATTCAAAAATAAACACTGCAATTTCTCTGAACCAGGACCTTTCTAGAATGAATGAATGGGGACAAAAGAATCTAGTTTCCTTTAATGCACAGAAAACCAAGTACATTCAATTTTCTAACCGACAGAATCTCATTGACTCCCATATATTTTTTAATGTTGTAAATATTCCCACTTCCCCTAGTATTGACATTCTCGGTGTAACATTAACTACTAACTTGAGCTGGACACATTATGTTAGAAGCATTGCTAAGAATGCCTCTAAAAAACTGGGACTCCTGTACAGAGTTCGAGAATTCTTCACTGACGAGCAGTTGGCCGTAATATATAAAAGTCATGTGCACTCTCAGATGGATTACTGTTCACCTCTGTGGGGTGGAAGTGGAGTGGTTGCATTGAGGCAGTTGGACAAAATTCAAAATAAAGCTATTAGATTAATCAATAACCCTGCAATCACACAGGACCTTCCTACATTAGCCATACGAAGAAACGTTGCATCCCTTGCATTATTCTACAGATATTTTCACAGCAATTGTTCCGAGGAACTTGCTTCAATTGTGCCGCCTCTCCACATCTTTCCCCGTAGAACTAGGGCAGCTGAGAGCGCCCATGAATTTACACTTTCTCCTCCACAATGCAGAACTTCTGCTTATCAGAATTAATTTATCCCCAGAGCTACTACTCTTTGGAATTCACTTCCCTCGAATTGCTTTCCACAAACTTACAATCAACAAATGTTTAAATCCAGTTGTTACAAACATTTTATGAATGGAGGATGCCTTTAGGCACATGGACCTTTTTGTTTTATCTGTGTTTTTCCTTCCTCCGTTCATTGTCTCTTTAAAAAAAAAAAAAAAAAATCTGTTATTTCAATTTACTAGTTACAAAGCTAAACAAAATAACGTGATCACTAGGGTATTGCCAAAATAATCAAAATGTATATTGAATTAGCACAAATAGGCTCAGTCGCTCATGTTGTGTCAAATAATACTTTGATTATCATGAGTGAGAAGCACTATGGTCATATTAAAACCACTAAAAATTACAGGATTTCACTCCCTCCATAGGCCTCAAAATGCCCCTAAAAAGTACTCAATTTTCCAAAATTTTCTTGGGGGGGCTTACAGCACCCCCCCAAACCCCCAAACTGTAGGGGCTCGCTTCGCTCGCCCCCCACCCACCCATTTACAAGGACCCCGCATAACCCCAGTGCCTAGGGCCCCATAACAGCTATCTCCGCCCATGCCTACGGTAACCTAACGTCCCAAATTTTTGAACCCAGGATCCTTTTGCCAAAAAATGTGATTTTACCGATTTCGCAGAGTTACGCACAAACATACTTTTCTGGTGTAGTTTTTCAAGATATTCATTATAGAAGTATTCTGTATTCTACAGGGACTGTCTCCTTGCTTGGCTGTGCGTTCGTACGTATGTTTCAGGGAGAGTGGTTTTTTTTTTTTTTTTTTTTTTTTCTATATTCCAACTTACTTCCTCTCGGGCATAGGCTGAGAGCCTTAACATTCACCGCTTTACAATGAACAGTGAAGCCCGTGAGGTCTTGTTCCAGTCTAGGGAGTGAGACATGTGAAGCACGTAGAGTACAACGAGCACCTGCCATCTTGCCTTCACATGAGGCACGGTGCTCACTCATGGCCCGAAACGACCCCATCTCTGAAGCCACCTCGTTCCCGTGCTTCACTGTCTCACCCCCTACACTCGGACTCTCACACTTAAACACACACAACGCCACCTGTTGAGCAGATAACTCACCAGGCATTGCACCCCTATAGCATATTTTGAATATGGGAATATTCATACAGTGCTATTTAATTAGGGAACAATGAGGGTATTTTATTTACGTTTCGGTGGGCTTGTGGTAATGCACTGATACTAGGTACAGTACAAATTCCATCCCAATAATATCTTCCCATTGATACATCGGGATTTGAACCCGGGACCTTTGGATTACCAGGCCAGTGGCAAGACCACTCCACCACACCTCCCCTATGAATATGTGTATGTATATGCGCTTGCTTGGGTATATTCGTTTCTTCTCTTCGTATTTCATCATGCCACTTTATTATTAATTTTGTTTGTGATAGAATGTCATTAATTTACAGTCCATACTTAAGAACATGAGATCGCGGGAAACTGCATAAGGACATGCTGCCCACATGAGGCACCTCCCATTTAGATTTATCAAACTATTCTCGTTGATAGTTGAATAGATAGATAAAAGTAGGATAGATCAACATATACATAAATGAAAAGAAACGAATATACCCAAGCAAGCGCATATACTATAGGTTTGATTCCCGAAGGGAAGTAGAGAAAACCTAATATTTAGTAGGGCCCCGTAATCCTTGACGACTTCGCCTATTAACATTAATAATCTCCATTCAACATCCTGCACCAGCAATTTGAATAACCCACACGGAAGATCATGGAGTACTCATCACAAGTGCACGCCTAATTCCCTTATGGGATCGTCATTTTGATTGGGTACCCTACAGAAAAAAACTCTGTAAAATATAAAAAAGAAAAGATAATTTAATATCTGTTATCATATGACTTGCCATATGCGTGGATTTCTCATGTTTTGCTTCCCCGATACCAGGCCCCATAGCAGCCATCCTCGTTCTTCCTTCTTCCGCGTCCCTCCCGATCACAGGGCTTGCGCCGTGTCTGCTTCATTCGACGTTCGCAGAGCTTCTAGTGAGTCCTTACTCATTTGTATATATCTGTGTTGCAGTAACAAGGTTTACATTAGCTAGCACGGCTGCCAGATTGGTCGGTTCGCAGGAAGAGTGTGTTAAAATAGGGTACCATTGTCATAGGCGTCCAGGAGTCCCGGATGGGTGGACTGCGTGTGTTGTTTTATTTGTGTATGACGCCTTAGCTGTTGTGTTTACTTAGCTAGAAGGTGACCACGCTACAAGGCATGATACAGAATGTCATTATTGAGGATAGTACATGCCACTGTCTACAATTATCAGCAAATGCTCTGGTTTAAGGGTGTCTGCACGTGGTGCTCCACCTTCCAGGGTTCGTGTTTTGCTTAGGCCCCTTGATAAGGCCTCCGTTTACATGGTGCGGCTGCGGGTTCTCGAGCGTCTTCGGCTGGGATGTCTTCGGTTTATGTGGTCATCATAATTAGGGGTCTCCATCATAGGCTACAGGTAATTTAGGTGTCTAAATTTTTCTGTTGTTATTGATTACGTTGTTTTCCCCCTGTGTTGGTTCTGCGAGCTTGAACCTTTGGGGCCTGGGAGATGTCCCTATATGTCATGATGCATTTTATTTTATGTGTGTGGGACTGCAGGAAAAGGGCTGTGCCATCCCTGTTTCCCGGCAGTTTTTGTCTGTTCCGGCGGGCCTGTGCGTTGGGTCTAAGTAATCCGCCTCTGGCGGATAGGAACATTCAGAAGATCCCGGCGTGGTTTGGCTGAACCACACTCTCCCGGCGGAATTGCATTCCTACCAGGGCCACCATCTCGGCTCGCCGAGGGAACTCACCCTGTCTGGCCTAGTGACACGTAACGACTTCATCGCCCACGGCGACATCAGTCAAGTGTTCACTACGTGATATATTAGTTTTGCAAACTGGTTAGTTACAGTCACAACTTAATAAGGTCAAGGGACCTGTGACGCTTGTCACAGGTAAGTTTGTGAGAAACTCAGCTAGACAGATCCGGCGGAAGGTTAGAATAGTTGTGCACTTTTCACTAAGTTTCCGGCGGATTTGAGATAGGATGTATAATACCTCGCAGGTTATCCTTATGAGCATTGATTCCTGGAAATTTTCTTTCCAGGCCCCCAGACTACTTCTCCGGCGGAGTTGGCCATCGGATCCCGACGGAGGAGGGGACCCTCTCTTTGAACGGCACTATGATCAGATTTGATCTTTGTGCTACACCCACTTGTTCCCTCTTACCAGTGTTTACTCAAACTTCCTGCACTAAATGTGTCAAGTGTTTCGATCGCTCACGCGGCGTGTGGTTGTCGAAAAAGTGCGCCGTTTGTTCAGAATTAAAGTCCGCCTTGTTAGCTAAAACAGACCTTTCATGTTTGGTGGTTTACATGAAGTTAAAGCGACATTCAATACATACGCTAAAGATAGTGCCCATAAGTCCCTCCAGTGTGATAACGACATCCTATGGGAAAAGCTTATTATAAAGTCACCTTTAGTAAAACCCGGTCCCTCTAAAGCGGTCAGACCTAAGGTCAAAACTAAAGCCATAAGAAAAGAATATGTCAATAGTAGTAGTGAGAGCGACGTCACAGAGGTTCCCTCCTCAGCCCGTGCCACGCGGCGGAAGTCGAAGTCCAGATCAAAGTCCCACGGCAACGCGTTCACCACTCTACCTCGGACTCTTCGAGGTCGTACAAACGCCGACGAGAAGAGTATATCTCTTCAAGCAGCCGGCGGGAGACCCCCCAACTGTCACCGCCCTCTGACTCTCAGACACCCACTACTAGTGGAGAACATTCTAGGCATGTAACTTCTGATGTAACGTTTGCAATACCAAAATTATCTCTAGTTCCCCGGGGTGTGAAATCAACAGGCCATAGTAGGGTACTGGCCAATCAATTTAGGGGTCGTCCGGCGGGGGCACAAATTATCTCTCCGATGGATCAGGACCCCCAGCCATTGGCGGCAGGAGGTTACTGGCGCCATCCAGAACCTTCACTCAATGTCACTCTAGAACAGACTGAGGATAGCAACACCAACATGTTGCCATCTTCGGTGCCTGATTTGTCTTGGCCCCCTAGGGATCACGAGAATTCTCAAGAGTTAGGATCACATGAACTCTTGGAACAGAGTGAGGAGCCGGTGGATCCTATGTTCTCCCCAGCTCCTCAGTCGCTTCCAAGTAATTATTCTGAAGCTAGTTCAAATTCATCCAAAGATCCCTCACGACAATGGATGACTTCGGACCAGGTAAATGACTTATTACATAAGGTGTTACAGCAGTACCAACTCCCTGCCTCGTCAGATCAGCCGGTTATTACCTCAACTGCTCCCGCTAGTACTTCTGTAGTGAGACCATTAGATCTTCCGTCAATTTTGACGTCATTCCCAACCCCAGTGGTGGCAACGACCCCAGGTCCTGTAGGACCGGCATCGTTAGCTATGTCCAACCTGAGGGTGAATATTGACGTTCAACCGCCCCCCTTAGACAAGTTACCGGTAAGGAAAGGCCGTATGCCTCTCCTCTATGGTACTGATTGCTCGTGGGTACCTGTAGTACCAGAGAATCCTCTTATAGCTCAACCATCTGTGTCAGGAGACCCTCCAGTCCCCATAGAATGGTCCATAAAGATCAATAAGAATCGAAAATTTAGGGCTAAAGACGAGACAGGGAGGGTGCTAGATGTTCTTATTAAAGGTGTACCTAGTCCCCTTAATCCAGCATATTTTGTGTATTCAGCTGCTCCGGCAGTCCCTTCCGCCGCTTCTACACGACTTTTCGCTGACTGGTCGAAAGCTGATGGCATCAATGATGTCAAGGCCTTAAATGCTATTACGCCGGAGTTGGCTACAACCCCGGCTCTGGACCAAGCTCAGAACCCGGTCCTGCAGATGCGGCAAGTGGGAGCCGGCCCGTGGTTGGATTGGGAACTCGAGGCCCAGGTATTTGCCACTACTATTACATCCAAAGTGTCACATCAAATTCCCCAAGAGAATCACACTTATTTTTCTCTACCAGTGTCCAAAGCAGAAGGGGTACCACCAGCCTTACTAACTTTTCTGGCGGCCCCCAAGTATCATTGCATGCCTTAGATGACCCCATTTCTCCACCACCACCGGCTCACTTGGAGCAAGATTTTAGGTTACGAAATAAGGCTTACCGGATGTTCTCTCAATACTTGGTGCGCCATCAAGTAGCCGCCTCTCTAGCACGTACAATCTCGGCCGTCACTGACCCCCAAATTCGGAGAGCCATGGAGCTATCTCGTAGACTGTCACTTCAAAATGCCATTCAGTCCCTAGGCGACATTAGCATCGCGATTTTGGAGGCGGTACGAGCTCGCCAAGACTTGAGAGTGCATCTGGTAAAGAAGTTGCAGGCGGACATAGGTCGCCGGGTGACTCTATCCCCGGTGCTTACGCCCACCCTTCTTAACACTGAAACTTGGAGCTTAGTATTTAATTTGGTAAGCGGTTGGAAACAGGTTACCTCCCAAGCGAGGAAGGACATCCCCAAGAAACCCTTTCAGAAATCAAGGGGCGGTCACAAGCATTACCAACCACATCCTAAACAGTCATTTCGAGACCCCAGACTACCCCCTCAGCAGGGAGGTTCTCAGTACAAAACCAACAAGGTAAGCCTCACGGGTATAAAGGTAAGGCCCCATATAAAGGTCATCCGAACACTGCACAAGCCAAAACTAGTCAAGCATCCGATGCCAACACACCTCCCCCTCCAAAAAACTAACCACTCATCCTCCCCACATCCTAGAGTCGAGCTCAAAGACCCGGGATTGGGAAGTTGCCATGACGGACGATCCTCGGTTGCACCTGGGGTCGTTCCGTTCATTCCGCTCAGCCTGGCCCAAGCATACCTGGGCCAGAAAAGTAGTGAGCAAAGGAATTACCTGGCGATGGCTCCGGCGGCCCCGACTGCGTCAGCCGCAGGAGTATACCCCAGTGTCTCAAGAGGAGGAGGCCGTAGTACAAGAAATGATTGCCAAACGAGTCCTTATTCCTGTCAATGCATCCCAACTAGTTTTCACGTCACACCTCTTTTTAGTGCCAAAAAGGGACAGTGTGCAGATGCGACCAGTTCTAGATCTCTCGCAACTGAACAAATTTATAGAGAATTCACCCTTCAGGATGTTGACGATACAGCAACTCAGACTCGCACTCCCGCCGCAAGGTTGGATGTGTTCGATCGATCTCAAAGATGCCTATTGGCATGTCCCTATAAACAAGAGGTTCCAAAAGTTTCTCGCTTTGAGAATCCAGCAAGAGACTTACGTCTGTCAAAGGATGCCATTCGGGCTGAACCTAGCACCAAGAGTTTTCACCAAGCTTGTCAGGCAAGCCCTTTTACCCCTATTAGTTCAAGGCATACAGGTGTTTTGGTATCTGGACGATTGGCTAGTAGTGGCAAACTCGTTAGAATTATGTCAGGATCATGTCAACCGAGTGTTAGCTCATGTAGAAGCCCTAGAGTTCAAGGTGAACTTGGCAAAGTCACACCTTGTCCCCTCAAGGACGATTCAGTGGATAGGGCTGATCTGGGATACCGCCTCTCTGACTCTTACACAGAGTGCGGACAACCGCAACAGGTTTCGAAGGAAACTGTTCTGGTTCCTCCACAGTCTGGATACGACCAGGAAAACTTGAGATTCCCTGATCGGTTCTCTCAACTGGATACAATTAACTGTCAAACTAGGCCGACTGAAAACCAAGCGATTAATCCTGGAAGGCAACAAAGTGTTCCCTCTCTTGCCGGAGAAGAAATTATGGCCAATTCCTCCATTAATCCACAACTTGCTCTCGGCCTGGACCAAGCACGAAGTCCTCTACTCAGTTATGTCATGGGTTTCTCCCCCACCTACGGTTTGGATAGACACGGACGCCTCGGGGTCCCTGGGGTGGGGATATCAGTCAAGTCTAGGCCACCAGGGACAAGGCATTTGGGGGGCAAACAGTCAGTCACATATCAACAAGCAGGAGCTTTTAGTTCCCCTGTTCTTTCTCCAAACTCACGGCAAGACTTTGAAGAACAAATCAATAGCATTCAGAATGGACAATCAAACTGCAGTTTTTTGCATTCAGAAGCAAGGCTCAGTGAGGTCACGAGAGTTGTTGAGAGTTTCAGAACAAATTTTTACCCTAGCAGACTCGCTAGGGATTCATCTGCATGCCACATACCTCCCCGGCGTAGCGAACGTCTGGGCAGACGCTCTCTCTCGCCGGCGGAGTACTTTAGTAGAATGGACAATCAAACAGGCGATCTTCAACAAGATAATTGCAAAGCCGGCCCGTCCACAAGTAGACTTGTTTGCGTCAACGCAGAACCACAGACTGCCACTGTTTCTGACCCGTCACGGGGTAACCCCGGCGGGGGGACCCGATGCATTGCTGGTGGACTGGAACAAGTGGACCTCGATCTATCTGTTTCCGCCACCAGACTCTGTGTTAATGTGCAAGGTCATTCACAAACTAAGAGATTACCGGGGCCGAGTAACGCTGATCGCGCCGCTCTGGCCGGCTCAAGTATGGTACCACCAATTGCAACAGTGGTGCCGGACTCCGGTGTCCCTCCCGGTCTCCGCCTTCCACTTGGAAGCGATTGGCAACGTTCGGACCTCTCTCAGTTTTGCCTTATGGATATTTTCTCTGCCAAATGGCTAAATAAATTTGGGCATAGTGTCACTCAAAAGCTCTTGAATCAGTACACCCCGTCTACCAGGAGACAATATCAATCACATTGGAAAACATTTACAACCTGGATTGTGGAATCGAGGCAGACGACTGCTTCGACAGCCTTAGTATTCAAGTACTTAGATTATCTGTTTGAGCAGAAACATTTTTCGGTTATAACGTTAAAGAATCATCTGTCGGCCATTAGGACCCCCTTCCTTGATCTCACCGGCCTTTCCATACCGCAGGCGGAGGAGAAAGGTTTTATGAGGGCATGTTTCAAACTTCGTCCTCCTCCTCGCCAGTATGCCCACCTAGTCCCTTGATAAAGCTTTGGAATTGCTACAATCCCGCAAGTATAATCATGCGCCGGACTTTGACTCACTTTTTAAGAAAGCGGTTTTTCTCATGGCACTTGCCACTGGACACCGGGTATCAGAGCTGGCGGCGATGAGCAACGAACCAAACTGTCTCAGGTTTGGGAGACTGCACGACCATGTGCAAATCGCGCAGTCTCCCTCATTTATTGCAAAAAATGAACATTCAGACCATGTCTTTTCTGAATTTTCAGTCCCGGCCCTCAAGAGGGGCCTCATTCATCACATGTTATGTCCTGTGCTAGCGCTCACAAAGTTTATGAGGGCTGCGCAACCTCGCCAATCAGGTGCTTTATGGGTGAACCGAACAGGTACGCGTGCTACGAAACGGAAGTTAGCTTCATTAATAGTAGACATTATTAAGGAAAGCAACCCCGGTGTGTTAGGTCGGGCTCACGACATCAGGAAGTGGGCGATGTCTCTCAGATTTTTACAAAATTTTTCAATTGAGGATATTGCTAAGACCCAACTTTGGGCTTCCAACCATACATTCCTGACACGCTACCTGTCGGTCGCTCTAGATCAACCAAAGCGTACTTGTGTAGCTTTATGGCAACGGGTACAGTAGGTAGTATGTTTTTTATTAATTAATTGTTAAAAAAGGGGGGGGGGGGGCTGTGCGGAATAAGGCCATATCCCCTCTGTACCCTTGGAGATTGTGATATATCACGAGCTGTGATAGGACGAGTTCTACAGTCCAGTAGTTAGTCGTATTTAATTTTAAGAGAGTTTTCACATAGTTGCAACTATGTCTATTTTTTACCAAAGTGCACAGTCAGTTTACTGTAAAATTAGTTTTAAGATCAGAGCAAGTACCTATTGCAGGGTCTCGCTCGGTGGGACACAGATATGTCATACTCTTTCAAGCATAAGGTCACCTGCAACGACCTTACCATGAGCAAGCAGTTTCTTAATGCCACGCACTGCTAGCAAATCTTTTATACCATTTTTATATTTTGTATTGCATACAATAAAAATATTAAGAAAAATGTTATTCGGATTTTCTTCCCTAAGGTTAGGATATTTTACGAATGTCCCGCCTCCAGTCTTGATATTCAGGCGAAGTCGTCAATGATGAAGGGGCCCTATTTAATTATAGGTTTGATTCCCGAAGGGAAGTAGAGAAAACCTAATATTTAGTAGGGCCCCGTAATCATTGACGACTCGGGCCCTCCCAACCATCCCACTTCCCATTCGTTGATGTCCATAGTTTTTTTCTTGGTATATCAGTGAAGAACGAGGATGGCCGCTAGGGGGCCTGGTATCGGGGAAGCAAAACATGAGAAATCCACGTATATGGCAAGTCATTTGATAACAGATATTAAATTATCTTTTCTTTTTTCTTTTTTACAGAGTTTTTTTCTGTAGGGTACCCAATCAAAATGACGATCCCATAAGGGAATTAGGCGTGCACTTGTGATGAGTACTCCATGATCTTCCGCGCGGGTTATTCAAATTGCTGGCGGAGGATGTTGAATGGAGACTATTAATGTTAATAGGCGAAGTCGTCAATGATTACGGGGCCCTACTAAGTATTAGGTTTTCTCTACTTCCCTTCGGGAATCAAACCTATAGTATATGCGCTTGCTTGGGTATATTAGTTTCTTCTCATTTATATATATGTTGATCTATCCTACGTTTATCTATTTATTCAACTATCAACGAGAATTGTTTGATAAATCTAAATGGGAGCTGCCTCATGTGGGCAGCATGTCCTTATGCAGTTTCCTGCGATCTCATGTTCTTAAGTATGGACTATAAATTAATGACATTCTATCACAAACAAAATTAATAATAAAGTGGAATGATGAAATACGAAAAATATGTCATGTTTCGTATTGTATAATGCTTAGGAGTTTTGTCATTAAGAGGAGAGGGTCTATTTTTCTGGCTACCCATTTCCCTAATGTTTATCCCCATTAGTTTTCAGAATAAGACATTTGCCCCATTAGTTTGGCGATTTTACGATCATTCACCCTTATTTGTTGCCAATATTAACCCCTTCTGTACCAGCGACGTCTTTGGAAGTTTGTTCTAGCTATATTTAGGCGATTTTGTGCAGTTTAAGAAGGATCTGGTAGTAAAATGGTTAAGTGAGATAGTTCGAAGCCTGTTAATTGCTGGAGGCCCTTTTTTAACTGAATAAAATAGTCTAATAGTAGACATAAAGAATAAAGTACACAAGACGTCACCGGTACAGAAGGGGTTAAAGACATTTCATTCAATTTAGGTGTCGATGTTTACCTGGCGAGCGATAGTGAGCCTGTAATTTAACACCTTACGAGCGGCCTATGCGGTTTATTTATATGTACCGCCCAGCGGGGTGTTTTTAGCCAAAATAGGGCTGTTTACGTGATCATTTTCATGCCTAAATAAGACCCAGAACGTAAAACAAGTACCTATCCCTGAAAGGGCATAAACAAAGCTTTCGAATGACACCATAACGATCCTTTTATGATGGCTAGTTTTCTTGCAATAACCGTGCAACGCGAGTGCAAAAAGCATGTAATTAGCCACTTTCCCGATACAATTCCTTATATAGCGAGTGAGAGAGGGAGGAGGGAGCTGGGATTCGTGTCAGTATGTTCGCCGCGGTGGTCTGGAGCAGTCATACGCTCGCTACTCTCCTGCCACCACTTGTCTCTCTCTCTCAGCAACATTACGTGCTGAAATTGCCACTCGACCTATGTCGAGCGCCGCCACATAGTCCAGCTTTATTAAATACGACTTATGTGGTGAGCCGCTAATTAAGGGTTAAGGGGAACCCGCCTTCGGCCGAAAAATTTTCCTATTAAAAAATGTACAAAAATATCTTGGGGATGTTTTTTAAGCTTGATGGAGGTCTAGGGATGAAACTATAAAAACAAAAAATTAAAATTAGAAATGAATAAGCAAATAAATAAGCCCATTCCCCCTTAACTTACAATACTTGTGAATCTTGTCATGTAATTATGTTTGTGATTTTATGTCACTAATCAATAGTCCGTATATACAGTAGGTTTACCAATCCAGTTTTTTTCTCCACATCTACTATACTATGTTTTCTTCTTAGGCTAAAAATAATAATTGTAATTAACTATGATATCAGTGTTTTCTTACAACTGTGATTTGCCTGATGGAGTTAGTGTCTTCAAAACGTAGCAATACACACTGTCCTCTTCTCCAGAAGGCTCTTGCACTGACATCCATCCGTGCATCATTTGATGTGTGTACCGTCCTGTGCTGCAAAATCTCACCATTTAAGGGGATGATTGTTGGTTTGCACGCCTCTTCATGACACACCTCCCTAAGCTTGTTCGTCGTTAAGTCACTCATATAATTTTGCCTGATGCTGATAAACCCTCCCTTCTTACTCACAGATACTCACAGAAGACTCCTGGAAGAGGCAAAAGAGCCTGTGACTCAAGCTCTAGATTACTATTATCTATTAAGGTTCTTGTGGTCAGGTGGCTATTTACAGTATATCAAAGCGTCTGTTTATTACTTTCGCATAATCAAATTTCTGTTCCTGGTATTTCCAAAATTCATCCAATTTCTTTTCAAATTCACACACTATATTGGCACTTATAACTGAATCTGGGATATTGTTCCAGTTATCCACTATCCTGTTGCAAAAAGTATATTTTCTGAGGTCTAGTCTTGGCCGTTGTTTGTAAATCTTTTGATTGTGTCCTCTTGTCATCGAATCATTATTCATTTCCAATAATTCCTCGCACACATCACTATCGTACACTCCATTAACCAACTTATAGTTCTCTATCATATCACCTCTCGATCTCCTATATGCAAGGGTAGGAAGGTGTAACTTCATCAATCTTTCCTGATATGATAGATCCTTCAAACCTGGCACTAATTTGGTTGCTCGTCTCTGTACTGCTTCAACTGCTTCAATATCTTTTTGCTTATATGGGCACCAAGCTTGATTTGCATATTCAAGGTGTGGACGAACTAGTGCCACAAACAGCGCCTTGAATATTGACTCATCTATAATGCAGTGAAAGTCCTTCAGATGAGCCCAACTATCCTGTTACTTTTGTTGATTTTATCCACCCTATGTTCTGTAAACTTCAGTTCATTGTCAATCATCACCCCCAGGTCCTTCTCCACTTTGATATCATTTAGCTCTCCATTCATGGTATATTTAACTTTTTCAACATTTGACTTTACTATCCTCATAGCAATACATTTCTTTGGATGAAATTTCAGCAACCATTTTTCCGACCATTCCCTCATTCTATTAAGGTCCTCTTGTAGCTTATCAGTCTTCCCTCTCATGTATTTTTCTGAACACTTTCGTATCATCAGCATATAGAAATATCTCGCTATGTAATGTAGATTCCGCTAAATCATTTATATATATTATAAACAGCAGCGGGCCCAGCACTGATCCCTGCTGGGGTACTCCACTGATCACCTCTTTCCAATCTGACTCTGCACCGTTGACAATCATTCTCTGCTTCCTTTCGCTAAGAAATGCAGATATCCATTTTAAGATGATGCCCCGATGTTACAGCCTTTAAGTTTTTCTACTAATCTCCAATGTGGTACCTTGTCGAAAGCTTCATGCCATGGAGTAGTATTACTACGACTACTGTTACTACTACTACTCTGTAAAACGTGAATTCAAACATTATCAAGATGTTACACATAAAAAGTGTTCCAGTCGTTTATGTGAGGTTAATTTGAATACATAAACGATGTAAACACTTATGCGTATCATTTTGGTTTCCTTTGAACATACATTTTTTTCAGTTATAATAATAGTAATAGGCCTAATAATATTAGTAATACACGATGACAATTTTTTTTTTGAATAACACCAGACACCTAATCAATGTAATTTGGCCGTGGAGACAACCAAATTATGGCCTATGCCGCCGGGGCCGAGTTGGCAGATAGTACATTAGAAGATTGCGCATTTTATTCATGTGCCCAACCTCCATGGATTCCTTAGCGAAGGTTCGTTTCCCAGACTTCAGCTTAATCTGTAGAACGCTCTCACCAACCCTCAGTTTATCCTTTGGAATCTCAAAGACATGAACCGGGTTGAAGAAGTAGAATCCCTGGCCATTATAACCCCTGCAGAGTTGGTCCTCTGAGAGCGGCACCTCAGCCACAGTCCTGAACTTCTTACAAGGGTTATGGTGGAAGTGTAGACCCATATCCCATCGTTCCTTTGGGGTCTTCTCCACCTTGATCTTGGCCACCGTGGCTACAGCGGGAAGCTCGGGCAGATTCTCCGCCCGTATGCCCTTCACTACAAGATGCATCATTATGTATTGTAAACTTGTAATGTGATATAATATCACTTGTAAAACACTTTCCTATCAAAGTGATTAACTGCAGATCAATAAATTTTTCACTGCCAACGAATTAATCAACAAAACTTAGCAAAGAATGAAAGAACGCGATACACTAGGTCTTGGTCTGTTGAAGTTTAGATAATGAATGAATCTCCCTGATTATATCGGTGCATAATATCTACATGCAATAATGTCTTCCTTTTCCTTAAATTTCATAATTATTTCATCAAAACATTATTATAAAAATGACACACATCCATTAGAGGGTACAACAGGGGAAGAGGGTTGTAGGAACGCTAAAAGCAGTAACAAGAAATAGGGTGGTCAGTATGGAAGTGAAGAAGTCCTTGCATGACAGTGTGGTAATCCCGACACTGACTTATGGAAGCGAAGCATGGACGTTGGTTGAGAGACTCAGACCAAGAGTGAGAGCAGTGGAAATGAATTACTTAACACCTTACGAGCGGCCTATGCGGTTTATTTATGTGTACCGCACAGCGGGGTGTTTTTAGCCAAAATAGGGCTGTTTACGTGATCATTTTCATGCCTAAATAAGACCCAGAACGTAAAACAAGTACCTTTCCCTGAAAGGGCATAAACAGAGCTTTCGAATGACACCATAACGATCCTTGTATGATGGATAGTTTTCTTGCAATAACCGTGCAACGCGAGTGCAAAAAGCAGGTAATTCGGTACTTTCAGTACATAATTGAGTATGTAGCGAGTGAGAGAGGGAGGAGGGAGGGAGCTGAGATTTGTGTCAGTAGGTTCGCCGCGGTGGTCTGGAGCAGTCATACGCTCGCTAGTCTCCTGCCACCACTTGTCTCTCTCTCTCAGCCACATTACGTGCTGAAATTGCCACTCGAGTTATGTCGAGCGCCGCCACATAGTCCAGCTTTATTTAACTCGACTTATGTTGCTCGCCGCTAAATAAGGGTTAAGGAGTGCGTGCGGAGTTACATGGAGGGATAGACAGACTAATGAGGAAGTAAGAAGGAGGTGTGGTGTGGAGGTAGATGTGCTGGAAAGTGTGAAAAGGAACAACTTGAGATGGTTCGGCCATATGGAACGTATGGAAAGCGAGAGAATGACTAAGAGGGTGTACGAGAGCGAGGTGGAGGGACAGAGGGGGAGAGGTAGACCGAATATGAGGTGGAAGGATGGAGTGAGGAACTACATGAACGAAGGCGGTGCTGGTTGGGGGGAGGGGCGTCGACTGACTGGGGACAGAGGTGCATGGGGGCGGTTCGTTCGTGGCCACCCCTTCGGGGATCACGGCGTCAGGCAATAGATAGATAGATAGATCCATTATTTGATTGATTATGATATGAAATATAGAGATAATAGGTTATATTATTATTATATAAGTAAAATATATATTAGTTATCCATAAAATAGGTTTTCTTTAAATAATGTAGAAGAGAAAACGAATAGATTTTTATGGTAAGCTATTAAATAATCATAAACTAAATACACACTCAAACATTTTTGTATGACCAAACAAAGACACACATTTGCACTCATAATTACATGCTCATTCAGCTACACCGTTTCCCAGAGTGTTGTGGCTTGTACGGAAGGGGGAATATAGATTGAAAATTAAGGAGATAGTTGTAGTTATAGGCCTATACATATTTATTCCTTTTTTAGATTCCTCCCTAGACCTCCATCAAGATTAAACATAATAACCTCAAGACCCCACCTTCGAGATAAATTTGTAATTTTTTCGGTATGAAAATAGTCCGCCTGATCCAGGCTCTTTATTGCTAAAAATGGCACAAAAGTTCTCAAAATTGACACAAAAAATTAGGTGATTGGTCTTAAAATCGCCAAACTAATGGGGCGAACATCTTCAAATGTCAAAACTAATGGGGCTAAGCGCGAGAGAAGGGAGTCAGAAATTCCGCCAGTGGTTTGGCCCCTGTCGCCAACCCATACAAATGCTCCGGACCACTTCCTTCAACTCTTACTATCAATTTCTGGAAGATTCGTGGCCATTCCTCTAACTTCCACTATGTGGAACACCACTTCTCTTCTGCCAACCCTAATCTTCTCTTTCTCATCAAATGTACACAAATATCTTGAAAAGGGGTCTTAGGGATGTTTTTTAACCCTTTGAGTACCAGCGACGTGTTATATTTTATTATTTATTAGTGGCCCCTCCATCATTGACGATTATGCCTATTACATAAGGCACCCTCTTCAAACACTCATCCGCCGTAGTTTGAATCTACCGCGCAGAGCATAACAAATTTGAGGAGCCTTCATCATGAGCGCACGCAACCACACTCATGGTTCAGTCATTATGAAATTGGGTTCTCACTACGAAAAAAATTCGTAAAAAATAAAAAGAAAAAGAAAATAAGAATAACTATTCAATAAGCTTTCCATAATATCGTGGATGTACTTGTGTGGATCTTTGACCAGACGCTGCCTCAGGCGTCATTCTTCCTTCTCTGCTCTGCGCTCAACCGACCCGGACGTGCCTCCCCACGCTCCGCTGGTTCCGCATTTGCTGCGTCCCTAGTGAGTTTTTTCTCATTTGTTTACTCCGGGATGTATCAAGTAAGGTTAGGATATGCGTAGCAGGAGTGTCCTGGGCGGGTTGCCCGCAGTGCAGTGTATTTTGGGTCGTGTTTTGGGGGCATCTATTTCGGGTGTACCCTCGTGGTCCTGTTGTGGACATGTGAACTTTTTCACAGTTAGTTAGCTTTGTGATGCAGGCGGCTTTCATTACACGTTATTATTGCTTCCTTTTATCTTTCTGATGAGGTAGCTTGTTTTTGCTGACGTTCCCAGCGTATTTTTCTTCACTTAGTGAAGTTTTTTCTGGGTCCCGAGTCAGTTCTTCCCTTTGCCGGAAGTGTTTGCTACAGTGGTGTGTTGACGGTGGTTCCTGTTGTGATATAATTCAGTGCTTTTTGTTTATATTATGACATGTTTACTTTTATGTCCGTCTGCCTAGGCCTAGCCATCGTCTCGTAGCTTTGCCACATGTACAAGTGTTATTGATTTATGTTATAAATATGTACTACTGTGTCATGTGTGTCCTGGTTTAGTTGTGTATTGGCTAATTCCACGGACTATTTATGTGTCCTGGTTTAGTTGTGTATTGGCTAATTCCACGGACTATTTTGTGGGCCCGGGGTTAGTTGTGCTTTGGCTAACTCCCTATGAATCCCGGCGGGATGGCTGTACCCATCTAACAGTGTTCATGCGGACACGTGTTGTGTGTAGTTTTTTCCCGGTTTTGCAAAGCCAGTAAAAGCTAGGCTGTTGTTGTTTGGTTTTCCTCCCCGGCGATCTTTTGCAAAGAAGTGGGGATAGGAACAATTGGGGTTAACGTTATAAACTTAAAATCACACCCGGCGGGTGCACCTTTGGAAGGGTGGGATTAACGAATTTGCAAAATTCAGTATAGTTGACCAGACAATTGAGGGATGCATTTTGTATCGCCGCCTTCAACATACGGCGATTTAGGGCACAATTGGGGTTAACGTTTTTAACTTAAATTCACACCCGGCGGGTGCTCCTTGGAAGGGTGGGAATAACTAATTTGCAATTCAGTGTAGTTGACCAGACAATTGAGGGATACGTTTTGTATCGCCACCTTCAACATACGGCGATCTAAAAAACACTTCGGGAGAAGTCAGATCTCGTATTTTTGTCAGGCTTCCCAGTTTTTTATCTGCAAGATAATACGGGGGCCGGTGTCTTTTTAGGGTTTTTTTTCCAATAAAATCTTGAAACAAACACCACCGGGAAGACTAAGTCAGTTATAAACGCCATGCTGGTCTTTATATCATGTCAGAGGGTATTCATAAATCTTTTGGACAGGTTAAGATATTCTGAAATCTTTACTAATGAACCCCACCGCGTAGCGAGCTGTAGTCATTGAGTATTACGTCTCGTTACCCGGCGGGTTATTTAACACTTGTGTTCGAACATGTTGGGTTAACCTTATGAGCATTAATTCCTGGAAATGTTTTTTTTTCCAGAGCTGGGTCCCGGCGGGTCTATAGAGAACCTGGAGAAAGTTTCCCACCAGTCTCTGTCATGGCTACCTTTGCCCTTGTTTTTGCTTTGTGCATTACGCCCTCCTGTTCAGGTATCCCTATCTTTGCACACACCCTTTGCATTAAATGTGTTAAATGTCTCGACCGCTCAAGGGGTCTGTGGGTTATGCGGAACTGTACCTTCTGCTCTCAATTAAGCCATAAAGTTTTGCAAGACAATGATAAGACCGCAGCGGTCGCTTTACGGGAGGTTAGGCAGCAGATGACCACTTATACTACCACAGTGGCTCATAAGTCACTTCAATGCGATAACATAACTCTTTGGGATAAGTTACTAATTGAGCACCCCCCTACTAAACGTCCCTCTAGAGTAACTGTACGAAAGTCGGCAGAGACTGGACAGGGTATTACACTTTCTCCAGCCCCAGGCACATCTAAGAGACCGCGAGAACCTACGCCCCCGGTGGCAGCTTCCTCGTCACGGGCGCGATCCAGGTCCAGGTCACCTCTTAGACAGCAGCCGCCTAGTCTCTCTTCTTCGCCGGCGAGTAAGAATGTAATGGGGGGGGGGGTATCTCACTTTCTTCACTTCCCTTCTGCTGCGAACAAGAGAGAGAGGGAGAGGGAGAGACAGAAAAAGAAGGATTAAGCTGCGAAGGTGGAAAATAGGTACTCAAGGATAGAAAGGAAGAGATGACGACAAACCCGTTATTGCATTCTAATTAACGAGAGGACAACCCTGTTTGGTTGACCCACATCCAACATCCTTCGAGGAAGGGGAAAGGCTGCAACTCCGACACGATGATAAGACCAAAGAACCACAAAAACCCCACTGAGACCTAGCATATTCTCTACTTTCTAGATATCACATAAGGATGTTTTTGGGAACGGTAATTCATTCGAATTATTTGATCGCCCACCTTCAGGTGAACTGGCCGTCCCCATGGTTTTCTTATTCTTTATGCAATCGTGACTCATGCTCATTATTCAGGTACATTAGGACAGTAGGATAAATCGGAGGCTAGCAAAGGCCAATCAAGAACTTCACCTTCAATGTTGGCTGACAAGACTTTAACTCTCGGTTAGGCTACTGGTACTACTCTTAGACCAATTTAATACTGACAGCTCCGATTTACCATCCTGACAACACATTTAGATCCAAATAGGTACGGGAGGATAGATACAAACATATTGCAGTAATCTTAAGCTTGATATTAATACAGTATATATAAGGAACATTTTACCGTTTACAACTCTTAATATTGGTACCGTATCTAATTATCTCTATACCCTTAACCTGGGACCAATCCATTACCGTACTGGGACAGTCTCTTAACCTAGGAGTAGGACTCGAATATTGCTGTCTGTATCCACCCCATTCCTCTCAGTATTATACATCCCAATTCCGCTAGATACCGGTATCGGCCAGGCTTGCCTTTACGTCTCTTCGGCCTACCGTATCCTGGGGTATAGGGGGTAATCATAAGTCTTCCTGCGGTCCTTGAACCCTCGTACAGTACACGAGTTCAGCATCCTGCACTCAGCCAATGGGAGGGGTGAATCTCCGATTCTCCGCCATCAGCAATTCAGCATCACATCGACTCCGTCCCAAACTGGTTCCCTGGTAAGTCGAATACATTCTTAACCCTCGGTTGACATATAGCTAACCCTTAATAATGGGGTTAATCAATATCCTAATTACGGTACACAGTAATACTAAAACAAATACATATAAAAAATATAGGCTAATATAAACATATAAAAATACATGGATTCCTATTAACGTATAAAAATAGATGAGCTAATATAAGTACAGAAATACAATGACAGATCAAATTATGACATTACAGTACAGTACCGAAATAATCTCTTAAGGCATCCAAAGATCCTCTCATTAAGTACAGGTTCATATGTTACTCAGCAGTACTCTACACACAATTGGGAATACATAATTACACAGCATATCTATGGAGTCAAATCAATACAATAATGGCATAAATCAAAGGTAATTGTCAGGGCCAAACTTAACAGGTTGCACTGCCTGACACGGAGGGTCCTACACAAGGCTCAAACAAAGCTTAACGTTATTCCTACTGTAACTCGAGTCCCTTATCCCCTGAAATCAGCTGCCCAGAATCTCACTACAGCGTTCCATCCCTTGCAAGGCAACTCTGTTCATTAGACCATGTCAAACATAATTATATCATAGCAATCAATATTCATAATACACTCTAAAAGCACAATAATTAATACTAGCCTACTGTACTTCCAATTAGGTGAAAGTTAGGTAGCCTAATTAAAAATGTAAAATCATATAACCTACCATAATAATTCAGCAATACCCATACCTAAACGGCCTTTTCACTAGTTAACTTTAAGTAACAATAGGTAAGAACAAGTAATCATCTGAAATAAACCCGACCCAGTGGGGGTCCGAAATTTGACAGTACTGGGGTTGGGAAATAAGGACCTCTAAATCAAGATAACAAGTAACTCTTTACACTATAACCCAGTAAAAACATTTAAAATGAACAATAATCAGGCCTAGGAGACGTTAGTTATAAATACTTATCTGAATAGGCCTAACTTTGGAACGTCGGAGACACGAAAGGTAAACAAAACTCAAGGATACTATCTCAAACGAATGTCCTTTCCTGAATTACACGTTAAAATACAATCATATTTACCAAAATGCATGGTTTTATAAACTCAAAGTAATGAACAAGTTTTAAACATACAATACACCTGTTACATTAGTAATTTACTCAACCTGGTCGTCTCTCCGAAATGCGAGATGGTCTAAATCCTAAAATGACGGTCAAGCTTCAAAAGCATTTTAATCAACATCATCGTCCTCAATTCTACTCTTAACTGGTGTTCTCGCACTACCTCAGGATTATGTAAAACGGTGAAAGACAAACTAGCAAAATAGGCTAGCCTAAGTTTGGTCGGGAATTATGGAAAAACACAAGAATTGGAAGGCCATCAAATGGCGTCCCTCTGACTGAAATTATTACACACAAAGTTAATTTGACGTTAATTTGGAATAACAAAGTATAAAATATCAGAATAACACTTAGCAAAGGTGCACAGACTAAGTTTTACTGAACACAATGATAATGGGGGAATTTGAATGGTTGTAGGCACTTGGCAGGTGAAGGGTGCCTGTCGACCAACCCGATGGTAGGCTCGAGTTCACGAATTTGTCAATCACAGTAATACCTCTTACATTACACACCTAGTACTTACTTAACTGAATAAGCAATACCTTATAACACTATAAACCTTAATTACGAACCTCTGAATGGAGGGAAAGGAAGCCTAAGTCCGGAGAAGAAGCGGGTAATGATGACAGAGACTGAGGGGTAGGTAGGTGTCTCTCTCGTAGGCCTGGGGTCACGACAGTGAGGGGCCGAGGGCCAGTGCCAGGGATCCCGCCAAAAAAGGGGAGGGTGACCACAAAGGGTGGCGTCGCTTGGGTAGGAATTGGCGGTCTTTTTACACAAGGGGGCATTACTCTAAATTCGAAAAGGAAGGATTTTTACATGGAATAACAAAAGGGGTGAAAGGAGTAATTAGTCTTGAAAGTATTTTAGATAGATTTGAGAATATTAGTTCTCCTGATCTAGGCTAATTCCCTCTTTACATAGACAAGGGTTACTTAACCCTTCTTAAATGATACATTTCCCTTAAATATAGGGAAGAGTGAATGAAGGAAAAAGTCTTACAGTTAAGTCAAACCTTATAACATAATATTATACCAAAAGGGAAAGTACAATTTCTTCCCGTTACACAGCTCTACCTTTTCTTTGAAGACTTTTTACCTCATTCACTCTTTCATCAACATAAACATTATACAGTTACCAATTAATCCAGCCTTAACTTATTACAGCAGAATTTCTGATCCGCCTGGCATCTTACCATGCCCAGAGCTCGCAGTCTATACCCAACGTCTTAGAATCTGACACATCATTACTGTTCTGTACTCTGCCTGTGGGGCGTCCCTTCCTTCATCAACTCTATAAAGTGTCCCTCCTTTTCAGGAGAGTGCCAACCAGGCACTATCTTGTCCCCGTAGAGACAGCCTCTCTCCACCCCTTTATTGCTTGGAAAACCCCAGGAGACCAGACTAGAGAGCAGCGTGGATGCCTAGGTATGGGTACTTGCTGAAATATTATGGTAGGTTATATGATTTTACATTTTTAATTAGGCTACCTAACTTTCACCTAATTGGAAGTACAGTAGGCTATTATTAATTATTGTGCTTTAAGAGTGTATTATGAATATTGATTGCTATGATATAACTATGTTTGACATGGTCTAATCTACAGAGTTGCATTGCAAGGGATGGAACGATGTAGTGAGATTCTGGGCAGCTGATTTCAGGGGATAAGTGACTCGAGTTACAGTATGAATAACGTTAAGCTTTGTTTGAGCCTTGTATAGCACCCTCTGTGTCGGGCAGTGCAACCTGTTAAGTTTGACCCTGACAATTACCTTTGATTTATGCCATTATTGTATTGATTTGACTCCATAGATATGCTGTGTAATTATGTATTCCCAATTGTGTGTAGAGTACTGCTGAGTAACATATGTACCTGTACTTAATGAGAGGATCTTTGGATGCCTTAAGAGATTATTTCGGTACTGTACTGTAATGTCATAATTTGATCTGTCATTGTATTTCTGTACTTATATTAGCTCATCTATTTTTATACGTTAATAGGAATCCATGTATTTTTATATGTTTATATTAGCCTATATTTTTTTATATGTATTTGTTTTAGTATTACTGTGTACCGTAATTAGGATATTGATTAACCCCATTATTAAGGGTTAGCTATATGTCAACCGAGGGTTAAGAATGTATTCGACTTACCAGGGAACCAGTTTGGGACGGAGTCGATGTGATGCTGAATTGCTGATGGCGGAGAATCGGAGATTCACCCCTCCCATTGGCTGAGTGCAGGATGCTGAACTCATGTACTGTACGAGGGTTCAAGGACCGCAGGAAGACGTATGATTACCCCCTATACCCCAGGATACGGTAGGCCGAAGAGACGTAAAGGCAAGCCTGGCCGATACCGGTATCTAGCAGAATTGGGATGTATAATACTGAGAGGAATGGGGTGGATACAGACAGCAATATTTGAGTCCTACTCCTAGGTTAAGAGACTGTCCCAGTATGGTAATGGATTGGTCCCAGGTTAAGGGTATAGAGATAATTAGATACGGTACCAATATTAAGAGTTGTAAACGGTAAAATGTTCCTTATATTGTATTAATATCAAGCTTAAGATTACTGCAATATGTTTGTATCTATCCTCCCGTACCTATTTGGATCTAAATGTGTTGTCAGGATGGTAAATCGGAGCTGTCAGTATTAAATTGGTCTAAGAGTAGTACCAGTAGCCTAACCGAGAGTTAAATTCTTGTCAGCCAACATTGAAGGTGAAGTTCTTGATTGGCCTTTGCTAGCCTCCGATTTATCCTACTGTCCTAATGTACCTGAATAATGAGCGTGAGTCACGATTGCATAAAGAATAAGAAAACCATGGGGACGGCCAGTTCACCTGAAGGTGGGCGATCAAATAATTCGAATGAATTACCGTTCCCAAAAACATCCTTATGTGATATCTAGAAAGTAGAGAATATGCTAGGTCTCAGTGGGGATTTTGTGGTTCTTTGGTCTTATCATCGTGTCGGAGTTGCAGCCTTTCCCCTTCCTCGAAGGATGTTGGATGTGGGTCAACCAAACAGGGTTGTCCTCTCGTTAATTAGAATGCAATAACGGGTTTGTCGTCATCTCTTCCTTTCTATCCTTGAGTACCTATTTTCCACCTTCGCAGCTTAATCCTTCTTTTTCTGTCTCTCCCTCTCCCTCTCTCTCTTGTTCGCAGCAGAAGGGAAGTGAAGAAAGTGAGATACCCCCCCCCCCATTACAGTGGTGGCAGCGGTGGGATAGGAATTGGCGGTCTTTTTACACAAGGGGGCATTACTCTAAATTAGAAAAGGAAGGATTTTTACATGGAATAAAAAAAGGGGTGAAAGGAGTAATTAGGCTTGAAAGTATTATAGATAGATTTGAGAATATTAGTTCTCCTCCTGATCTAGGCTAATTCCCTCTTTACATAGACAAGG
The DNA here is from genome assembly GCA_032716605.1 of Paralithodes platypus. Classification (NCBI taxonomy): domain Eukaryota; kingdom Metazoa; phylum Arthropoda; class Malacostraca; order Decapoda; family Lithodidae; genus Paralithodes; species Paralithodes platypus. The sequence continues at coordinate 40,603,079 of CM064480.1, read as the reverse complement.
GTTACTTAACCCTTCTTAAATGATACATTTCCCTTAAATATAGGGAAGAGTGAATGAAGGGGAAAAAGTCTTACAGTTAAGTCAAACCTTACAACATATACCAAAAGGGAAAGTACAATTTCTTCCCGTTACAAGAAGAGCAATACAGAGGGGTCCACAAGTAGTTATAGTGAGAAGTCTATAAAGTCCAAAGGAAGTTCTAGGTCACACCGTAGCCACAAATCTTCCAGGAAAGATTCGCATGAACGAAAGGCCTCCCGGCGTTCACCGGAGTCTAGTGCCTCTCTTCATGCCTCTACTCCCGACAGATCTAGTATCCAATCTAATGGGGCAAGTGTGGTGTCAGCAACAAAAGACAGTTTACCAATTAGTATTCTAACCTTAGAATTGGAGAGTTCGGTGGACAGTGATCGTCCTCTAGCAGAGTCAAGTGGGGGCTCCATGATTGAGGGAGTATCGGACTCCCAAGGGAGTGCAGGCCAAGGCCTGGGGGTATGGCGGTATTCTCGACCAGGGACTGAAAGCCCACGTCTGGCTCAAGATACACAAGCAGTGGCTGATGTCCACCGGGACGCGGCGATCCCATCATCCATTCCAGACTTGACTTGGCAACACGACGGGGTTCCAGCTTCGGCGGAATCCTCTCACGGTGAGCCAGATGACAAAGACGAGGTGTCTATAATCTCTGACATGGAGGTGCAGGAGTCGGGTTCAGTTTTAGACGACGCACAGGATCGGAATGATTCACCTCTGAGTTCGTCATCAACTAAATTTGTCACGGCAGAAGAAATAGATGGGTTATTGGTTAATGCTCTAACAAAAAATGTTGGCCAACAGCCGGAGACTCCTACAGTGGACCTGGGAGCTTCCATGACAAGTTCCAATGTTCGGCCTCTGATTACTTCCATTGCCTTAACTAAGATTCCTCACCCTCCCTCTATATCACCATCTGTGGTCGCTAGGCCTGCTTCGGCAGCACTGACTACTTCTAGTGTAAGGGTTGTAACGGATGTGAATCCGCCCCCTTTAGATAAAGCACCGTTAAGAAAGGTAGCGATGCCCCTATTATACGGTCCAGACGAGTCATGGGTACAATTGATCTCCACTAAACCAGAGGTCGCACAGTCCACCTTGTCAGGGGAACTTCCAGTGCCACGAGAGTGGGTAATCCAAGGCAATAAATCTAAAAAGTTGCGAGCCTTGGATAATTTGGGTAATGTACTAGATGTTAATGTTAAGGCCATTCCTAACTATTATCACCAGGACTATTTTGTATATACTGCTACACCTGCCCTGCCCCCTGCCTCAGCTTCAAAACTGTTTTCTGACTGGTCCAAACATGATGGTTTTAATGATATAAAAACACTGTCAGCTCTCACTCCAGAATTAGATTTGCAAACTGTCACAGACACAGCCGCTAATCCAGTGTTGAAGGTGGGGCAGTTGGGCCCGGGACCTTGGGTGGAATGGGAGACAGAGGCTCAGAACTTTGCGACCACCTTCACCTCGAAATCTTCCCACCAAATTCCTCAGGACAGTCATTCTTGGTTCTCTATGCCAGTGTGTTTTGCTGGCAGAGTCCCATCTGCTTTTTTGCTTTCTTAGCTGCCCCCAAAATCAATCTATGTGAACTCAAGGACCCTTTCACTACACCTTCCCCAACTCACCTAGACCGGGAATTTAGGCTACAGGGGAAATCGTATAGACTTTTCTCCCAATACATTGTGACGCACCAGGTGGCGAATTCGATGCTAAGATCTACTCAGGCAATAGCGGACGCGGATGCCAGAAGATCGGTTGAACTATCTCGGCAATTGCTCCTTCAGGCGTCGATTCAGTCGTTGGGTGATAATCCACACAGCCTTGCTTAAGGCGGTACGGGCGAGACAAGATCTCCGGATGTCCCTGGTAAGGAAACTTCCTGATCGAATTGCGAATCAGGTGGTCATGTCACCGGTGCTAACTCCCTCTTTAATGTCCCCAGATGTGTGGAGAACTGTCTTTAATATGGCTCAGGCCTTTAAGCATAGTCCCACCCCTTCTAAGAAACCTGCCTTTAACTTTCCCAAACCCAAGCCAGTCGCAAAAGCGCAGCCGGGGGGATCTAAGCCCTTTCACCTACCTAAGTCCTCTTCCCCCCAAGGTCAGTACAGGTATAAACAGGGTAAGTTTACAGGTCAGAAAGGATGAGGCTATAACAAACCAGGTCAGGGCCTGTCTTCTGCCAACGCTGGCCAGTCGGCTAAGCGTCCACCACCACCATAAAAAAACTAAAGTCTCTCTCACTCCCGGGGCCGGTCTCAAGGCGGGTGGATCCGAGGGTAGTACAGCCGGCGAACCCTTGTCTGCTAACTGGGTCGTTCCGAACGTGTCACCAAGCATGGCCGTTAAATACTTGGGCAAGGATGGTGGCACGCAAAGGCATCACCTGGCAGTGGCTCCGGCGACCTCGTTTACGTCAGCCAACAACGGCGAATCTAGTTTCATTAGAGGTGGAGTCACTGATCAAGGAAATGATCGCCAAGAATGTCATCATCCCAGTCCCTCAAAATTATCCAGTCTTCACATCCAAGCTATTTCTGGTACCCAAAAGGGACAGTGTTCAGATGAGACCTGTCGTAGACCTGTCTTATCTGAACCTTCACATTCACAACGTGTCATTCAGGATGTTGACAGTGCATCAAATCAGGCTAACACTTCCGCCGGGAGGATGGATGTGTTCTTTAGACCTGACAGACGCGTATTGGCACGTCTCGGTAAACAAAAGATTTCAACGATTTCTGGCCTTACGGATCAGGCATCAAAATTATGTTTTTCAGAGGATGCCGTTTGGATTAAACCTGGCACCTCGCTTATTCACGAAATTTGTCCGGCAAGCCCTGATGCCATTGTTAAAACAAGGGATCAGGATTTTGTGGTACCTAGACGACTGGCTAGTGGTGGCAGAGACGGAGCAAGTATGCATAAATCATGTCAACATAACGTTAAATCATGTCAAAACTCTAGGGTTCAAGGTAAATCTGGTAAAGTCAAACCTTGTTCCCTCACGAGTAGTTCAGTGGATAGGGCTGGTTTGGGACACAGCTGCTCTCACTCTGAGTCAGAGTGTGGACAATCGAAACAGATTTCGCAGGAAACTGTTCCTGTTCCTTCACAGTCTGACTACGACACAGAGAATCTGGGAGTCTCTGGTCGGCTCTCTCAACTGGATTCAACTAACTGTAATATTGGGCCGGTTGAAAGTAAAGCGTTTAATATTGGAGGGCAACAAATTAATATTTTCCGCTATTGCCGGCGGAAAAATTATGGCCCATACCAAAATTAATCCACAACTTACTAGCGGTCTGGGCGAAGAGGGAAATGTTGCACTCAGTAATGTCATGGACCTCTCCTCCGCCGACGGTATGGGTAGACACGGATGCGTCAGGAACGATAGGTTGGGGTTTTCAGTCAAACCAAGGGCACCAGGGTCAAGGGCTTTGGTCCCATTTAGAAATCTCTCACATAAATGTCAAAGAATTACTAGTCCCCTTATTTTTCCTTCAGGCTCACGGCTCTACTTTGCGGGGCAAGTCGGTGGCCTTCAGAATGGACAATCTGAATGCGGTTCACTGTATTCAGAAACAAGGGTCAACGAGATCTCGGAAGTTGCTAAACGTGTCAGAAGAGATTTTTATTCTAGCCAACAGGCTGGACATTCATCTTCACGCATCTTATCTCCCAGGCGTAGCAAACGTCTGGGCAGACGCTCTGTCTCGGAGACAGAGCACAACAGTAGAATGGGCGCTCAAGCAAACCATTTTCGACCAAATGATTGCGGAGCCTTACCATCCACAAGTGGATCTGTTTGCATCAGAGGAGACTCACAAACTCCCAATGTACCTCACCCGCCGGACGATAATGCCGGCAGGTGGGCCAGACGCCCTGGTGACAGACTGGAACAGGTGGAGTTCCATTTATCTGTTTCCGCCGCCAGACGCATCTCTCATGTGCCAAGTAGTAAACAAACTACGAGATTATCGGGGCGTAGTCTCGCTAATCGCGCCCCTGTGGCCGGCACAGTTGTGGTACCAGCAATTGAAAACGTGGTGCCCGCACCCGGTGTCGCTCCCGGTCGGGTTTTTCCACTTAGACGCGATTGGCAACCTAGCAACCTCGCTGACTTTTGCATTATGGACATTCAGGAGGCCAAGTGGCTAGCACCGTATGGTAGAGACGTGACCAATAAATTCATGAATCAATATACCCAGTCTACAAAACGACAGTATCAATCGCATTGGCAAGCCTTTACTTCTTGGATCCTTAGGACAGAACAAACTGTGCCCTCGGTGGCTTTGGTTTTTAATTATTTAAATTATCTGTTCGAGCAGAAACGTTTATCTGTGGTAACGTTAAAAAATCACTTAACAGCGATTAGGATGCCATTTTGGGACCTTACCGGTCTTACCATACCAGTCACGGAGGAAACAGGTTTTATGAAGGCATGTTTTAAACTCCGTCCACCTCCCCGTCAGCTCATGCCTACTTGGTCTCTGGACAAAGCATTGTCGTTACTTCATTCCCGTCTGTACCAAAATACTGCAGATTTTACATTACTTTTAAAAAGGGCAGTATTCCTTATGGCTTTGGCCACCGGGAACAGAGTATCTGAGCTGGCGGCGATGAGCAACACACCTAATTGCCTCAGGTTTGGTAGGCTTAATGAGTGTATTCACATTGCACCTTACCCAGGCTTCATGGCCAAGAATGAGCACAGTGAACACGTGTTTTCAGAGTTCACGGTGCCGGCGTTGAAAAGGGGAAAGGTGCACCATAATTTATGTCCAGTGCAGGCTCGAACCAAATATTTGAGAGTAGCTCCTCTAAATCCCCAGGGTGCTTTATGGGTAGCAAGTACGGGTAAGCGCTTGTTGAAACGTAGATTGGCTTCTCTCTTGGTCGAGGTCATTAAAGAGAGTAATCCCGGCGTTGTGGGTAGGGCCCACGATTTACGCAAGGGGGCAGCCTCTTTGCGTTTCCTTAAGAATTTTTCTGTTGAAGATATTACGTCTACACATTTGTGGGCCTCTAATCATACGTTTTTGACTCGATACCTGTCAGTAGCTCTAGACAAACCTTCCTTGCCATGTATAGCTTTAAGGCAGAGGGTCTAGGTGGCCCCTAAGTCACTTTTTGTTTAATTTCAAGGAAAAGGGGGGGGGGGGGTGCAGTCAGTGTAACATAGGACACCCTAGACCCCGCCGGAGTATGGGAGCTGTGATACTAGTTATGGGTATTGTGATATGAAAATTTCTCTGTACTATTCAGTGCAGGAAATTGTGCTAGTACAATGGTAGTACAAACAACAGTGTTGTTGTATGTAGTTTTAGCTGTGAAAGCAATCTAATTTTAAGCATTGGATATATTTTGCAAGATATATCCACTAGTATTATGGGGTTATATGTGCACATGTAAACTTATAAGTTTGTTATTTTTCACCACTTATGTTGCCTTATTAACTTACAGATCTGTTCGCAGAGTCTCAAGAGTTAACCCTTTTTATCAAGCAGGCTTCTTTGAAGCACGCTCCTGCTTGTACCCCTTTTTGTATATATGTGCTGCGCCAATAAATATATATATCTTTTCGAAGTAAGAATACTATGTGGTTGTTTGATTATCTGCTTTTACTAGAGTTATGATATGATTACGAATGTCCCCCTCCAGTCTTAGATATCAGGCATAATCGTCAATGATGGAGGGGCCACTAATAAATTATAGGTTTGACTCCTGTAAGGAGGTAAAGAAAACCTAATATTTAGTAGTGGCCCCGTAATCATTGACGACTGGGGCCCTCCCGACCATCCCCTTCCCATTCGTTGATGTATTAAGGATTTTGGTTTACTTGATATGTCAGTGAAGGTAGAATGACGCCTGAGTCAGCGTCTGGTCAAAGATCCACACAAGTACATCCACGATATTATGGAAAGCTTATTGAATAGTTATTCTTATTTTCTTTTTGTTTTTATTTTTTACGAAGTTTTTTCGTAGTGAGAACCCAATTTCATAATGACTGAACCATGAGTGAGGTTGCGTGCGCTCATGATGAAGGCTCCTCAAATTTGTTATGCTCTGCGTGGTAGATTCAAACTATGGCAGATGAGTGTTTGAAGAGGGTGCCTTATGTAATAGGCATAATCGTCAATGATTATGGGGCCACTACTAAATATTAGGTTTTCTTTATCTCCTTACAGGAGTCAAACCTATAATAGCTATGTTTAGACGATACATGCAGTTTTGGAAAGATCTGTGGTGGTTAAAACGGTTGGTTGAGATAGTTTGAAATCTTATTATTGTCATAGGTCCTCCTAAGCTTAATAAAATCGCCTAATAGTTGCCGAAATATGATGAAAATGACGACACCGGTACAGTAGGGGTTAAGCTTGATGGAATTCTAGGGATGAAACTATAAAAACACATTAAAATGAGAAATGAATAAGCAAATAAATAAGCCCACTCCCCCTTAACTTACAATACTTATGAATCTTATGTCATGTAATTATGTTTGTGATTTTATGTCACTAATCAATAGTCCGTATATACAGTAGGTTTACCAATCCAGTTTTTTTCCCCACATCTTCATACTATGTTTTTTTTTCTTAGGCTAAAAATAATAATTGTAATTAACTATGATATCAGTGTTTTCTTACAAGTGTGTGTTCTTACAAGTGTGATTTGCCTGATGATGGAGTTAGTGTCTTCAAAACATAGCAATCTGCACTGTCCTGTTGTCCAGAAGGCTCTTGCACTGACATCCATCCGTGCATCATTTGATGTGTTTGCTGTCCTGTGCTGCAAAATCTCACCATTTAAAGGGATGATTGTTGGTTTGCGGCTTTGCACGCCTCATTATGACACACCTCCCTTAGCTTCTTCGTCGTTAAGTCACTCATTTAATTTGTGCCTGATGCTGATAAACCCTCCCTTCTTACATACCATGGAGTAGTATTACTACGACTACTGTTACTACTACTACTACTACTACTACTTCTACTACTACTACTACTACTACTACACTGTAAAACATGTGAATTCAAATGTAATCAAGATGTTACACATAAAAAGTGTTCCAGTCGTTTATGTGGGTTAATTTGAATACATAAACGATGTAAACACTTATGCGTATCATTTTTGTTTCCTTTGAACATACATTTTTTTTCTCAATTATAACAATAATAATAGGCCTAATAACAATAGTAATACACGATGACAAAATTGTTTTTTGAATAACACCAGACACCTAATCAATGTAATTTGGCCGTGGAGACAACCAAATTATGGCCTACGCCGCCGGGGCCGAGTTGGTAGATAGTACATTAGAAGATTGCGCATTTTATTCATGTGTCCAACCTCCATGGACTCCTTAGCGAAGGTTCGTTTCCCAGACTTCAGCTTAATCTGAAGAACGCTCTCACCAACCTTCAGTTTATCCTCTGAGATCTCAATGACGTGAACCGGGTTGAAGAAGTAGAATCCCTGGCCATTATAACCCCTGCGGAGTTGGTCCTCTGAGAGCGGCACCTCAGCCACAGTCCTGAACTTCTTACAAGGGTTATGGTGGAAGTGTAGACCCATATTCCATCGTTCCTTTGGGGTCTTCTCCACCTTGATCTTGGCCACCGTGGCTACAGCGGGAAGCTCGGGCAGATTCTCCGCCCGTATGCCCTTCACTACAAGATGCATTATTATGTATTATAACTTGTAATGTGATAAAATATCACTTGTAAAACACTTTCCTATCAAAGTGATTAACTGCAGATCAATAAATTCCTCACCGCCAACGAATTAATCAACAAAACTTAACAAATAATGAAAGAACGCGATACACTAGGTCTTGTTCTGTTGAAGTTTAGATAACGAATGAATCTCGCAGATTATCGGTGCATATTATCTACATGTAATAATGTATTCCTTTTCTTTAAGTTTCATCAATATTTCATCAAAACATAATTATAAAGATGCCACACATCCACTATTTGATTGATTATGATATGAAATACAGTAAGAATAGGTTTTATTAGTATTATATAAGTAGTAACAAATATATTAGTTATCCATACAATTTTTTAAATAATGTAGAAGAGAAAACGAATAGATTTTTATGGTAAGCTATTAAATAATTACAAACTAAATACACATTCAAATTTTTTTGTATGACCAACCAAAGACACACATTTGCACTCACAATTACATGCTCATTCAGCTACACCGTTTCCCAAATTGTTGTGGCTTGTACGGAAGGGGGAATAAAGATTGAAGATTAAGGAGGTAGTTGTATTTATAGATATATTTATTCTTTTTTTAGTTTCCTCCCTAGACCTCCACCAAGATTAAACATAATAACCTCAAGACTCCCCCTTCGAGATAAATTTGTAAATTTGTCAGTATAAAAATAACACGCCTGATCCAGGCTCTGTATTGCTATAAATGGCACGAAAGTACTCAAAATTGACAACAAAATGGTCTAAAATCACCAAACTAATGGGGCGAACGTCTTAAAATGTCTAAAATAATGGGGCTAAGCGCGAGAGAAGGGAGTCAGAAATTCCGCCAGTGGTTTGGCCCCTGTTGCCAACCCATACAAATGCTCTGGACCACTTCCTTCAACTCTTACTATCAATTTCTACAAGATTCGTGGTCATTCCTCTAACTTCCACTATGTGGAACACCACTTCTCTTCTGCCAACCCTAATCTTCGCTTTCTCATCAAATGTACAAACATATCTTGTAGAGGGGTCTTGGGGATGTTGTAGAGGGGTCTTGGGGATGTTGTAGAGGGGTCTTGGGGATGTTGTAGAGGGGTCTTGGGGATGTTGTAGAGGGGTCTTGGGGATGTTGTAGAGGGGTCTTGGGGATGTTGTAGAGGGGTCTTGGGGATGTTGTAGAGGGGTCTGGGGGATGTTGTAGAGGGGTCTTGGGGATGTTGTAGAGGGGTCTTGGGGATGTTGTAGAGGGGTCTTGGGGATGTTTTTTAAGCTTGATGGAGGTCTAGGGATGAAACTATACAACAAAAAACATTAACATGAGTAATAAATAAGCAAATAAATAAGCCCATTCCCCCTTAACTTACAATACTTGTGAATCTTGTGTCATGTAATTATGTTTGTGATTTTATGTCACTAATCAATAGTCCGTATACTCAGTAGGTTTACCAATCCAGTTTTTTTCCCACATCTTCATACTGTTTTTTTTTCTAAAGCTAAAAATAATCATTGTAATTAACTATGCTATCAGTGTTTTCTTACAAGTGTGTGTTCTTACAAGTGTGTGTTCTTACAAGTGTGATTGGCCTGATGATGGAGTTAGTCTCTTCGAAAAGTAGCAATAAATACAGACAAGATGAATGAGTTTCTCTATGATGCCCTGTTGTTTCTCTTGATTGTATATATATATATATATATATATATATATATATATATATATATATATATATATATATACCGGTCGCTCTACTGGTGATCTTCTTTCATATCTTACTAACTCTTGGTCATCCTCCTTTCAGGACTTCGGTGAGACTTTTTCTATTGCACTAGACATCGAAAGCCTTTGATAGAGTCTGGCACAAATCTTTAATTTCTAAACTACCCTCCTTCGGTTTCTATCTCTCCATCTGTGCCTTTGTCTCTAATTACCTTTCCGGCCGTTCCATAGCCGCGGTTGTGGACGGCCATCTTTCACTTCCTCACCCTATAAACTCCGGTGTTCCTCAGGGCTCTGTCCTATCTCCTATTCTCTTTCTAATTTTTATAAATGATCTCCTCAACTGTACCTCAATTCCCATCCAATCATACGCAGACGAATCTACCTTACACTACTCCATTAGTTTTTCACAATGCCCCAGCCAGCAATCCCTCAATGACAAACGTAATGAAGCCATAGAACTCTTAAACTCTAGGCGGGTGCCCAACTCCGAAAGGAGTTGAAATAGGGGAGCTATCCCCCCGCCAAAGGCGGCTTTCTAGGGCCTTTCCTAGCTGATGCTGAGAGGATTGGGTTCTAGTCATGTGGTGATGGGCTGGTCTATCAGAGTGAGAGCCGAGCGATCTCTGCCATACCCATAGCTTACTCTGACTGTTCCTTTTACTTATATACCTTCTAGATCTCAAGTGACGGCGTCTTTTCCGTGGATTGACCTCCCTACTGCCAACCTAAAAGTTGGCAGATTGGGAGCCAAAGCGTCACATTTTTCCCTTGCCCCTCAACTTTCCCTTCATAATTGCTGAGGGGCACAGGGCTTTGGGTGAAGCTTTGGTTTCCCGGGCGTTTCCGCGCCCTCCTCGGCTCCCTGCCTTAGAGTGGCTTCGGTCACCCAGGCTTTATTAGTGGTAAGCAGGGAGGGTTTTGTGGGGGCGCTCGTTTATGGCCTTGGCCTTGCTCAGGACCTTGGGGCTGTTCGGCCAGGCAGCCTGGGGAACAACAACAACAACAACTCTTAAATTCTGATCTATATACTATCTCCAATTGGGTCAGAGAAAACCTTGTTACCTTTAATGCTTCCAAAACCCAATTTCTCCATCTATCTACCCGTAAGGAACTCCCAGCGGACTATCCCTTATTCTTTAACAATACAAAAATCAATCCTTTATCTTCTCTCAATATTCTTGGTGTCTCTTTTTCTTCTGCTCTCAGTTGGAAGGACCATATTACCAGTCTTGCTAAGGCAGCCTCCCAGAAGCTTGGTGTGCTCAACCGCCTTAGGGGGGTTCTTTTCCCCTGCACAGCTTCTTGCTCTGTACAGGGGCATAGTGCATCCTTGTATTGAGTATTGTTCACATGTGTGGGGAGGTTCCTCTCACACTGCTCTCCTAGACAAAGTTGAAAGGAAGGCCTTTCGTATCATTAACTCCCGTCCACTCACCAACTCTCTGCAATCTCTGTCTCTCCGCCGCAATATTGCATCTCTCTCGCTATTCTATCGCTACTATAATAATCAGTGTTCCTCTGAGCTTTCCCAGTGTATACCACCTCCTTTACGTAGGGCACGTGGTACCCGTCTTGCAACTCAATCCCACCCCTACTCTGTGCAACTCTCCAACCCGAGAGTGAAACGTTACTCTCAAACTTTCTTCTACTCAACAGCTGAGCTTTGGAACTCTCTCCCAGAATCAGTCTTTCCCTCTTCCTATGACTTAAATTGCTTCAAACTCTGTGTGTCCAGGCATTTTGGCTCGAACGTTCCTTGATTTTGGCCCTGTCACTCTTTCAACTATGGGGGAGTCACTCTCTATAGGCAGTTCTGCCTTTTGCCTCCCTCAATCACATAGAAAAAGAAAAAACAAATATATATATACGGTACAGTATACATACTGTATATATATTACTAAGATTATAAGATGTAGAAATATGTATTGGCTTCATATGAATACATAATCGACGTTTTCCTGTTTGTTATCCTCTATTGTTTACCCGTCATATATAAGCTAATGTTATAAAAAAATAAAAAAAATACACGTTGGAACATCAACTTCCGAGCTAGTTAGAACAATTAACGATAATATTCAGTAAAATATTCTAAAACAATACACCGATCATAATTTCCGACTATAACACCTACGTTCACCTATTGACACCATCCTGAACCCATCCCAACAAGTCTGGACCCAACAGGACCTATCCTATCCTAACCTAACATCCCAAATTCTGGAAACCAGATTTTTTTACCCGAAAAATATGTTTTCCCCGATTGTCGCAGAGAGACGTGTAAACATACTTTGCTGATGCATTCTGTACATATTGTCAAGATATTCAACACATAAGTGGGTCAGTATGAAATAGGGCTTTTGGCTTTTGTTTTGAATCATGTCGAATTTATCATGACTGCTTGCATGTGTCAAACTTTTATTAACATATAAAACCTAATGCCACTAAAGTCACATTAAAGTGTGCTTATTTTTCGCATTAAAAATTTGATTTAATTACAATATTTATATAAAATAACCCATAAGAATATTTAGCATTTTAAAACTTAAGTTAACCTATTCTAACCATTTTGAACCCATCCCAATAATTCTGGACCCAACAGGATCTATCCTAAGTAACCTAACCTAACGTCCCAAATTTCTGGTTAGAATCTTTTGCCCGAGAAATGTGTGTTTGCCGATTGTCACAGAGAGACGAGCTAACATACTTTTATGAGTATTTTTCGACGCTGAGTCAGGATCTGCCTCTAGATTTGACCTATCTCTACATATAGCCAAGCTATTCATCATATAAGTTGGGCACTTCCCAGTCACTGTATTCTGTAGGGACCCTCTCCCCGCTTGGTTATCCATAATTGTGTTCGTACAGTTCTGCGCACACGAAACAGATACACTACATCAGCCACGGAGAATCTGCGGTGTATCCTTTCTGGTTGAAGAGTTACGAAGGGGCAGAAGGGGAGGGATGGAAGCGTTGGTGGTGGTGGTGGTGGGGGGGTAATAGTTTGACGGGTGGGGGATAGCAGTGGTAGGAAGGGAGGCAGAGGAGGGTGGCTGGCCTATGAGTGGTAGCACCCACAGTGTAAGGTGGAATGAATTATTTGGAAGTTAATCTAAAAGGTTCACTTTTATATTATCTGATAAGCTAGATCTGTAACGCAGCATTAAAATTAAAAACGGAGGAAATTGTTCAAACAATTGTTTCAGGTCTCACGCGAATTGATGCGGAAGAGAACAGGACAACCAACTGTACGGGGTTTGGTATTTTGTGGTTGGCAAGATTGGTAACACCAAGTATAGAAGTGATATCTTAATCACATAAAACAAACTTTATATATACATTAGCTATAATAATATAACTTTCTTACCTCTTTATTTACTCAATACACCTTATGAAATGGACCCTGCGGTCATGAGTCATGTGTCGTTGCTGTCATATGCATGAGGGGAAACCAATTACCTTGTGGATCGGTCAGAAATAATTTGACTACACCTGCTAACTTAAACTAAATATAGTTATGCCTTTTATTGTTCATCCTGTCGTATAACATTATTGCGTCAGCGTGATCTGACCTAAGCTGTTTGTGTGGCTTTTCCTCCTTTACTCATTATATCTATTCATAGATGACTTCAATATAATTATCCCATCAATGGCATATGTGTCAATATGTTCAGAACACTATGATCTGTACTATATAGTATATGTTATAATGAATATTGTTATAATCAAGTATTTATATAGGCTACTCTTACTATGATGTTCCATTACCAGGTAATCACGAACATCTGTGTTGTTTTCAACATTTGGACTTCTCATCTATTAGTCATCATCAAGATCTAAAGTTACCACGATATACGATCTCAGTATTAACCTTGAGTTTCGTATACATTAAAACGAAGACTCATATTATTATGCCTATTATTTTACTTTTCCATGAAACTTACTTAAACAGTTTAATACACTAAACAATATATTAGATGCAAAGTCACACGGGGAAAATGAACTAACAATTTGCCAAAATAATAGAAACAATAAAGAATAGGAAACCATGTATCATTACTCAAATATTAGCCTACACATTTGCAGTCCGTGATTACCTGGTCCTCCTCTTTCTCCCAAAGGGACTTACTTACTGTCTTTCGTCCTTCGACCTTGGACATGGAATCGTTATCTCCCTATCACACTGGCTTAATAAACTGACAATCGTCGGTGTATTCTCGATCATATTGATCTTCAATTCCTGTCAATTTTTAAATTGTATTAGAGGTCAAAGTAATCATATTTGCGTTAATATGGTATATAGACTCGACTTCTTAGTAGCGATTGCGAAACATTAATAACAGCCTACAGACGGAATCTATTCAGCCCAAAATTGGAGTAAATCAATCCGAGGAGCGAGTTCAGCAGATATTCGTATGACGACGGTCATGCGTTAAGGGCAGATTTTCACTTGAGGGTGTTTTTGCAGAACCCCTTTCTCCCTCATGTTTAGCCCCATTAATGTTGAGACATTTTAAGGCGTCTGCGCCATTAGCTTGGCTATTTTATAACTTTTCGCCCCATTTGTCAATATTAAAACTTTTCTTACTGTTTAGGTGACTTTTATTTTTCCTGGCGAGCGATAGCGAGTCTGAAATTTAGGATTAACCGACCTTAGGTAAGGACATTTTTCTACCGAAAAATGTACACATTTATCTTGAAAGGGAGTCTTGGGAGATATCAAATGTGTTAATGCTTGATAGAGGACTAGGGAGCAAACTAAAACTCTCCCCTTAAGAGGCGCAGTGGTAACCGTAATAGGCATACTTTCAAAGTGTAGGAGTTCGAGCCACTCGGACGTAGTTTGTTATCTTTTTAATTCGTAATTTGGATAATTTTAAACTAATGTATGGTAGCCTACAATGATTAAAATTAGTTAAAGTACATAGAGTGTATAAAGTACGTGTTTCTTGATTACAATAGGCTTACAATATTATCGAATCTACTGTTATTACACTAACTACCCTAATGTAACTAGCCTAACTGCTAACTTAATTTTATCCTTTCATAAATGAACTTATTGTGTCCTAACTTAATGTTATATCCTAACCTAGATTACCATATCCTAGTTTATATACTAAACTACAGTATTATTGTATACTAGCAGGGGTACCCGGCGTTGCCAGGGTAATCACCATAATCACCATCACTACTACCACCACTACTACTACCATAACCACTACTATCACCATACACACTACTACTACCATGATCACCATCACTACTAACCACCACTACTACTACCATAATCACCATCACTACTACCACCACTACTACTACCATAATCACCATCACTACTACCACCACTACTACTACCATAATCACCATCACTACTACCACCACTACTACTACCATAATCACCATCACTACTACCACCACTACTACTACCATAATCACCATCATCATCACAATACTACTACTACCATAATCACCGGCCTCGACCTCCCTGTGCCTCATTAAACGGCGACCTCGATTTCGGCCGCTAAATGACCTCCGATTTTGGATCTCACCTCATCTGTACCCCCATTTTGGGGGGCTGCAAACAACTTTCGATCCATACACCTTTTCGATCGGAGGCCTCCTTCTGCCCCAAACGGCCATTTTTCCGATTTCGCGCCCATTTTCTGTCCCTTTCACCCTTGGGCATTCTATTTTTTCACTAAAACCTGCCTAGGGACCCCCTTACTATGCATACCAAGTATGAACGCTCTAGCTTAAAAAATATGGCCATGCATATAGAACAGACACACACACAGACACACAGCCCGTAGCCTAGTAGGTAGAGCTCTCGTCTCACACACGAGGGGTCGGGGGTTCAATCCCCGGCCGGGCGGAGACAAATTGGGCTTGTCTCCTTTCATGTGTTAGCCTCAGTTCACCTAGTTGTAAATAGGTACCTGGAATAAGTGGACGACGTTGTGACGTCCCATCTGGGGTTGGCAAAAATGGTACAAGGCGAGATGGGTATCATATGGTTCACCTAAGCTGATGGCTACCTAAGCCTTCGGGCGAGACGGTACCGTCTATAGTGAGAATGGTACCATACAGATCCACCCTAAGCCTTCGTTTCCGATGTCGCCAATTGGCTAAAATACAGACTACACACACATCCACAGCCATTCCAACGATACATATAACACCTACACATATAGGAGGCGGGAAATAACGAGCATGCTCACTCCCGCAATACAACTAGAGTAAGTACAACTAGAGTAAGTACAGACAATCGAAAATATTATATTGATAATAACCCAAGACATTCAAAACGTATTATATATGAAATTAACACATTAACTGCAAAATATGTTATTTCACTTCGTAAAATGTAATTCTAAGTAAAAACTAAAACAAACCAAAATAAATCAATACAAAAATATCGCTGCCACGGGAGACTTGATCCCCGGTTAGTAACCTGTTGAGTACCGGTACCGTCCTTGTAACTATATTTTGGCTACCGGTACCATTAGACAATATTAGTTAGCTTAAATAGAGCCTCCGGCGATTAACAGGCTTTGAACTATCTCACTTAACCCTTTTTACTACCACAAATCCTTCTTAAACTGCACAAAATCGTCTAAATATAGCTAGAATATATTACATTGACGTCGCCAGCAAAGAAGTGGTTAATATTACAGCCAGTGTCTCCCGCAAAAACAAGAAAACACTAAATACGATTATTGAAGATAAATGCAATCAATAGCGGTTTATCCCCTTCAGCACGATGACGCCTTTTTACCCTTGATTCTGGCTAAAATTACAAAATTATATTCAGCTTCAGAATTACTATGTGTTATTCAGAGGCTTTTTTGAGACAGTACTTACCCCTTTGAGTCCTAGAGGTAGATTATAAACCAAGGAAAATCATCTAATGGTAACCGGAATATGATCAAAATTACGTCATTGTGCTAAAGGGGTTAATTACAAGACCATTTAACCGTTTTCCAGTTCATAATATATATATATATGTTCAGGCTTTATATCATTAGTTCGGAATTCAGTTGAGATGAAGGACCACGCAAATCGTAGATATGATGAATGATGATGGAAAATAGGCCTAGGCAGGTTTGTGATAGCCCCTTAAGACTAAGATTTCCAAGGAACAAACCCGTTTCTCAGGTAATATGTTCACTTTGCATACAGTTATGTCAGAGCATATCTAAGGTTGCAAATATATCCGCAGTTAATTAGAACTACTACCAGTTATTGGAATTGTTGAAGGTTCCTATTGCGAAATTACCATTTCTGCCACTACTGTGTGAACTTTAATATATAATATGATAAATTACATATATTATATAATATGACAAATTACATATAATTATGGATGGGTATAATATATCATACTCAGAGATCAAGCAAAATACAACCATACCGAAATACACATCACTAGAGGTTTAAAGTAAGCCCGATAATGTTGTGGCATTAAAACAAACATATTTTGCAATTAACTGGGTGTAATTTATCATATGGTCGGTTATGTCACCTGACGGTAAATTGAATCCCGTAGCAACTGATTTATCGATACGTAATGGAAACATGAAACTATGTCATATTACTGCCAAGTCCTCATAATAAACAACATATTTTGCTATTATAATCTTCGTAATAGGTGAGTAATAAAGATGAGGACATGACAATTTACCATCAACTAAAAATAAACAAACTATAGTTATAAATCACGGCAATATGACTATCAACACAATTGTATGCCTCTTTTATAATTGTTGCCACATATTAGCAAACCATAAATCAGGCTTATATAATTACCATTTGTCAAAGAACATTACGCAATTAATCGGTTATTTGACACAAATCAATGGATTCCATTTCCTCTCTGCTCCCACCTTAACTTTAACAGTCACACAAGCACACCCTTCTTTCCTACCTCGCTAACACTCTTCTACCCCCCCCCCCCACAAACCATCACCCTCCCACCATCGCCACCAAAGCCAAAAAGTTAATTAAGCAAAGTAAAAAGACCTTAGAGTTACATATTGCAATCAAAGTAAAACAAACCCGAAAGAATTCTATAGTTATATCAGAAAGAAAAAAGTAGTTACTTCAACTGTTGGACCGTTAGTCGATGAAAATGGAGAATACACCAAAGACGAAGTACAAATGAGTAATGCCCTCAATACCTTCTTTGCATCAGTTTTTACAACAGAAGACCTCAGTGATATCCCTACACCATCGCCGATTCAGATTGATAATTCAGATGTTCTAACCAATAGCACCGTTACAGAGAGAGAAGTATTGAATTGTTTAGATAAACTCAAGGTAAATAAAACGCCAGGACCTGATACAATCTCGCCTAGAGTTCTAAAGGAAGCTAAGGATGAGCTCTCCAAACCACTGACATTTCTATTCAATAAATCCTTGCAGTCTGGAACTATGCCTGATCAGTGGAAGCTAGCCAACGTAACACCGATATTAAAAAAAAGGCAGCAAATCCCTTCCCAGTAACTATCGTCCAATTAGCTTAACCTCAGTTGTATGTAAAATGCTAGAAATGGACATACGAGACAGACTCGTAAATCACTTAGAGGAAAATAACATACTTAAAGATACTCAACACGGCTTTTGTAAAAAACGTTCCTGTTTAACAAACCTCTTAGACTTCTTCCACGATATCCTCAACCTCTACGATGAGAGTAAAGCTGTAGATATTATATACCTTGATTTTCAAAAGGCCTTTGACAAAGTTCCCCACAAACATTTACTGCTAAAACTAAACGCGCATGGAATACAAGACGGTGTGTTGAAATGGATAGAAAATTGGCTCAGCAACAGAAAGCGAAGGGTAGTCATAAACGGTAAGGCATCTAAATGGACCAATGTAAGTAGCGGGGTACCCCAGGGATCGGTACTAGGACCAATTCTCTTTCTAATTTACATCAACGACATAGATGAGGGTCTCACCTGTACAATCTCAAAATTTGCTGACGATACAAAAATTGCAAATAGCGTACTCTCAAAAGAACAAGTTGACGATATGCAACACAATCTAGATAAATTGTCATGTTGGGCCCAAATTTGGCAAATGAGTTTCAATGCGGATAAATGTAAAGTACTACATGTCGGATACCTAAATGAGAAAGCAAACTATTCGATGAATGGCACTCAGCTTAAGAATGTAAACAGAGAAACCGATCTGGGAGTAACAATATCGAGTAACCTAAAACCGAGTCAACAATGTTCAGAAGTTGTTAAGAAGGCAAACAAAATAATTGGCTTTATAGGCAGGTCATTTGAGCATAAATCCAAAGAAGTTATCCTAACCCTTTACAATTCCTTAGTCCGCCCTCTTCTGGAATACTGCGTTCAATCCTGGTGCCCTTCTTACCAAAAAGATATAAACAAGCTAGAACGAGTTCAACGTAGAGTTACCAAAATGATACCTGGCCTAAAGAACAAACCATACAAAGAGCGTCTTAGAGAATTAAATCTATTTCCTTTAACCCAGCGCAGATTAAGAGGTGACTTAATTCAAGTGTTCAAAATCATCAAAGGCATCGACAATATGAACTGTACTTCACTATCGACCAATCTAATTACACGCGGGGAAACGGTTGCAAAATTATTGGTAAATCTTTTAACTCGCACGAATCTAAGAATTTCTTCTTCAATCGAGTTGTCAACTTGTGGAATGGGCTTCCCCAAAACGTTATAGACTGCAGCACCGTTGATTCATTTAAACTCCGCCTAGACAAATATCTCTCATCAAACCCGCGACTGACTGCGTTTGTAAATGAATAACTTTATTTTATCCCCCCCTCAGTTACTAACCCATCTGTCCTCTACTAACTTCCTAATCCTGCCACGGACATTAGTTCCAGGTCAGTAATTCCCTTTCCAATGTTCCCTTACCCACTCTAAACCACTGTTTGGATACTTGATCCTCAGTGTTTTGGAGGACAAGCAACCTACAGTAGAAGGGTCACTAGATCTGTTGTTGCTTGATTTCCTTTGTACTCCTTTGTACTTCCACTCCCGTTCTCCCCCATCATAACTCTCCAGCTAGAAAGGACACAGTGACTGAGTAGAAGGCCTGAGGCGGTGTCTCTGTTTCATATGCTCGGAACTGTACGTGTGTTTCAGTGAGTACATGCGTTTGTGCGTGCATGCGCTTGGCTATATTCAGTTATTCTCATCTAACTATCCATTTTGTAGCTATTTATTATTTTTTAATCTGGCCTACGTTTATCTATTTATTCAACTATCCTTTCTTGCCGAGTCAATACACTTTCCTCGCCTTGACTTACTGTAAGCAAGTTGTAAGGGAGAAAGGTTAATATATATAAACTTATAACTTATTTCGAGTTATTATATCTATATGTAGTTTATACTACCTACTGTAGGTATATCTATATGTAGTTTATACTACCTACTGTAGGTATATCTATATGTAGTTTATACTACCTACTGTAGGTATATCTATATGTAGTTTATACTACCTACTGTAGGTATATCTATATGTAGTTTATACTACCTACTGTAGGTATCTATATGTAGTTTATACTACCTACTGTAGGTATATCTATATGTAGTTTATACTACCTACTGTAGGTATCTATATGTAGTTTATACTACCTACTGTAGGTATATCTATATGTAGTTTATACTACCTACTGTAGGTATATCTATATGTAGTTTATACTACCTACTGTAGGTATATCTATATGTAGTTTATACAACCTACTGTAGGTATATCTATATGTAGTTTATACTACCTACTGTAGGTATATCTATATGTAGTTTATACTACCTACTGTAGGTATATGTAGTTTATACTACCTACTGTAGGTATATGTAGTTTATACTACCTACTGTAGGTATATGTAGTTTATACTACCTACTGTAGGTATCTATATGTAGTTTATACTACCTACTGTAGGTATCTATATGTAGTTTATACTACCTACTGTAGGTATCTATATGTAGTTTATACTACCTACTGTAGGTATATGTAGTTTATACTACCTACTGTAGGTATATGTAGTTTATACTACTACTGTAGGTATATGTAGTTTATACTACCTACTGTAGGTATATGTAGTTTATACTACCTACTGTAGGTATATGTAGTTTATACTACCTACTGTAGGTATATGTAGTTTATACTACCTACTGTAGGTATCTATATGTAGTTTATACTACCTACTGTAGGTATATGTAGTTTATACTACCTACTGTAGGTATATGTAGTTTATGCTACCTACTGTAGGTATATGTAGTTTATACTACCTACTGTAGGTATATGTAGTTTATACTACCTACTGTAGGTATATGTAGTTTATACTACCTACTGTAGGTATCTATATGTAGTTTATACTACCTACTGTAGGTATATGTAGTTTATACTACCTACTGTAGGTATATGTAGTTTATACTACCTACTGTAGGTATATGTAGTTTATACTACCTACTGTAGGTATATGTAGTTTATACTACCTACTGTAGGTATATGTAGTTTATACTACCTACTGTAGGTATATGTAGTTTATACTACCTACTGTAGGTATCTATATGTAGTTTATACTACCTACTGTAGGTATATGTAGTTTATACTACCTACTGTAGGTATATGTAGTTTATACTACCTACTGTAGGTATATGTAGTTTATACTACCTACTGTAGGTATCTATATGTAGTTTATACTACCTACTGTAGGTATATGTAGTTTATACTACCTACTGTAGGTATATGTAGTTTATACTACCTACTGTAGGTATCTATATGTAGTTTATACTACCTACTGTAGGTATATGTAGTTTATACTACCTACTGTAGGTATATGTAGTTTATACTACCTACTGTAGGTATATGTAGTTTATACTACCTACTGTAGGTATCTATATGTAGTTTTATACTACCTACTGTAGGTATATGTAGTTTATACTACCTACTGTAGGTATATGTAGTTTATACTACCTACTGTAGGTATCTATATGTAGTTTATACTACCTACTGTAGGTATATGTAGTTTATACTACCTACTGTAGGTATATGTAGTTTATACTACCTACTGTAGGTATATGTAGTTTATACTACCTACTGTAGGTATATGTAGTTTATACTACCTACTGTAGGTATCTATATGTAGTTTATACTACCTACTGTAGGTATATGTAGTTTATACTACCTACTGTAGGTATATGTAGTTTATACTACCTACTGTAGGTATATGTAGTTTTATACTACCTACTGTAGGTATCTATATGTAGTTTATACTACCTACTGTAGGTATATGTAGTTTATACTACCTACTGTAGGTATATGTAGTTTATACTACCTACTGTAGGTATATGTAGTTTATACTACCTACTGTAGGTATATGTAGTTTATACTACCTACTGTAGGTATATGTAGTTTATACTACCTACTGTAGGTATCTATATGTAGTTTATACTACCTACTGTAGGTATATGTAGTTTATACTACCTACTGTAGGTATATGTAGTTTATACTACCTACTGTAGGTATCTATATGTAGTTTATACTACCTACTGTAGGTATATGTAGTTTATACTACCTACTGTAGGTATATGTAGTTTATACTACCTACTGTAGGTATATGTAGTTTATACTACCTACTGTAGGTATCTATATGTAGTTATTACTACCTACTGTAGGTATATGTAGTTTATACTACCTACTGTAGGTATATGTAGTTTATACTACCTACTGTAGGTATCTATATGTAGTTTATAACTACCTACTGTAGGTATATGTAGTTTATACTACCTACTGTAGGTATATGTAGTTTATACTACCTACTGTAGGTATATGTAGTTTATACTACCTACTGTAGGTATCTATATGTAGTTTATACTACCTACTGTAGGTATATGTAGTTTATACTACCTACTGTAGGTATATGTAGTTTATACTACCTACTGTAGGTATCTATATGTAGTTTATACTACCTACTGTAGGTATATGTAGTTTATACTACCTACTGTAGGTATATGTAGTTTATACTACCTACTGTAGGTATATGTAGTTTATACTACCTACTGTAGGTATATGTAGTTTATACTACCTACTGTAGGTATATGTAGTTTATACTACCTACTGTAGGTATATGTAGTTTATACTACCTACTGTAGGTATCTATATGTAGTTTATACTACCTACTGTAGGTATATGTAGTTTATACTACCTACTGTAGGTATATGTAGTTTATACTACCTACTGTAGGTATCTATATGTAGTTTATACTACCTACTGTAGGTATATGTAGTTTATACTACCTACTGTAGGTATATGTAGTTTATACTACCTACTGTAGGTATCTATATGTAGTTTATACTACCTACTGTAGGTATATGTATTTATACTACCTACTGTAGGTATATGTAGTTTATACTACCTACTGTAGGTATATGTAGTTTATACTACCTACTGTAGGTATATGTAGTTTATACTACCTACTGTAGGTATCTATATGTAGTTTATACTACCTACTGTAGGTATATGTAGTTTATACTACCTACTGTAGGTATCTATATGTAGTTTATACTACCTACTGTAGGTATATGTAGTTTATACAACCTACTGTAGGTATATGTAGTTTATGCTACCTACTGTAGGTATATGTAGTTTATACTACCTACTGTAGGTATATGTAGTTTATACTACCTACTGTAGGTATATGTAGTTTATACTACCTACTGTAGGTATATGTAGTTTATACTACCTACTGTAGGTATATGTAGTTTATACTACCTACTGTAGGTATATGTAGTTTATACTACCTACTGTAGGTATCTATATGTAGTTTATACTACCTACTGTAGGTATATGTAGTTTATACTACCTACTGTAGGTATATGTAGTTTATACTACCTACTGTAGGTATCTATATGTAGTTTATACTACCTACTGTAGGTATATGTAGTTTATACTACCTACTGTAGGTATATGTAGTTTATACTACCTACTGTAGGTATCTATATGTAGTTTATACTACCTACTGTAGGTATATGTAGTTTATACTACCTACTGTAGGTATATGTAGTTTATACTACCTACTGTAGGTATCTATATGTAGTTTATACTACCTACTGTAGGTATATGTAGTTTATACTACCTACTGTAGGTATATGTAGTTTATACTACCTACTGTAGGTATATGTAGTTTATACTACCTACAGTAGGTATCTATGTAGTTTATACTACCTACTGTAGGTATATGTAGTTTATACTACCTACTGTAGGTATATGTAGTTTATACTACCTACTGTAGGTATCTATATGTAGTTTATACTACCTACTGTAGGTATATGTAGTTTATACTACCTACTGTAGGTATATGTAGTTTATACTACCTACTGTAGGTATCTATATGTAGTTTATACTACCTACTGTAGGTATATGTAGTTTATACTACCTACTGTAGGTATATGTAGTTTATACTACCTACTGTAGGTATATGTAGTTTATACTACCTACTGTAGGTATATGTAGTTTATACTACCTACTGTAGGTATCTATGTAGTTTATACTACCTACTGTAGGTATATGTAGTTTATACTACCTACTGTAGGTATATGTAGTTTATACTACCTACTGTAGGTATATGTAGTTTATACTACCTACTGTAGGTATCTATATGTAGTTTATACTACCTACTGTAGGTATATGTAGTTTATACTACCTACTGTAGGTATATGTAGTTTATACTACCTACTGTAGGTATCTATATGTAGTTTATACTACCTACTGTAGGTATATGTAGTTTATACTACCTACTGTAGGTATATGTAGTTTATACTACCTACTGTAGGTATATGTAGTTTATACTACTTACTGTAGGTATCTATATGTAGTTTATACTACCTACTGTAGGTATATGTAGTTTATACTACCTACTGTAGGTATATGTAGTTTATACTACCTACTGTAGGTATCTATATGTAGTTTATACTACCTACTGTAGGTATATGTAGTTTATACTACCTACTGTAGGTATATGTAGTTTATACTACCTACTGTAGGTATATGTAGTTTATACTACCTACTGTAGGTATCTATATGTAGTTTATACTACCTACTGTAGGTATATGTAGTTTATACTACCTACTGTAGGTATATGTAGTTTATACTACCTACTGTAGGTATCTATATGTAGTTTATACTACCTACTGTAGGTATATGTAGTTTATACTACCTACTGTAGGTATATGTAGTTTATACTACCTACTGTAGGTATATGTAGTTTATACTACCTACTGTAGGTATCTATATGTAGTTTATACTACCTACTGTAGGTATATGTAGTTTATACTACCTACTGTAGGTATATGTAGTTTATACTACCTACTGTAGGTATCTATATGTAGTTTATACTACCTACTGTAGGTATATGTAGTTTATACTACCTACTGTAGGTATATGTAGTTTATACTACCTACTGTAGGTATATGTAGTTTATACTACCTACTGTAGGTATATGTAGTTTATACTACCTACTGTAGGTATATGTAGTTTTATACTACCTACTGTAGGTATATGTAGTTTATACTACCTACTGTAGGTATATGTAGTTTATACTACCTACTGTAGGTATATCTATATGTAGTTTATACTACCTACTGTAGGTATATGTAGTTTATACTACCTACTGTAGGTATATGTAGTTTATACTACCTACTGTAGGTATATGTAGTTTATACTACCTACTGTAGGTATATCTATATGTAGTTTATACTACCTACTGTAGGTATATGTAGTTTATACTACCTACTGTAGGTATATGTAGTTTATACTACCTACTGTAGGTATATGTAGTTTATACTACCTACTGTAGGTATATGTAGTTTATACTACCTACTGTAGGTATATCTATATGTAGTTTATACTACCTACTGTAGGTATATGTAGTTTATACTACCTACTGTAGGTATACAAGTCCAAGTTGGAGTATAGATCCGCACGGCCGTGTTAAGGGGACATGGGCTGTTTTCCTGGACTACTTTTCCCCTCATGCTTAGCCCCATTATTTTTTAGATGTTAAGATGTTTGCCCCATTAGTTAGTCAATTTTAAGACCTTTCGCCCCATTTCTTCGTCAATATTTAGACCTTTCGTGCTATTTAGGTGTCAATTTTTTCCCTGGCGAACGATAGTGAGCCTGTAATGTTGGAAGAACCAGCCTTCGGCAGGGACATTTTTCTACCGAAAAATGTACAAATTAATCTAGAAGGGGGATCTAATGGATTTTGTGTATACATTTGATGGAGGTCTAGGGAGGAAACTAAAAAAATAATGAATACATGCAAAAATTGCCCAAAAAGTGAACTCCGAGGCGCGTGGTGCGAAGCTCAGGATGAAATGTAAACAACATAGGCTCCGTTACGGCTTAGAGGATAAATTAGTGTATAATGCATGTGGAAGATCATTAAATTAGTGTATAATGCATGTGGAAGATCATTAAATTAGTGTATAATGCATGTGGAAGATCATTAAATTTGGTTCAATACTATTAGTCCGGGAGCAACCCTACCAAATTGTTAATTTTCGTCGTCCATGTAAGTGGACAGACACAAAAGTATCAAATTACTAATTAGAAAAATAGACAAGTTCGAAATATATGTTCGTTAACTAAATATATTGGTGCATTCACATTAAAAACATTAATTTTTAGACTGTTGCCATTTGAGCAAATTCGTTTTCCCTTATAATTCGTAACAATTATAATTTCTACATTAGTTGATTTTTAAAGTTCTGCATTGTTTGACCAAATAAACTGTGTATCATAATAATTGTCTTGTAGTTTACAATTAACCTATATTCAAATAACTTTGTGATAATTAAATAATTGTGTTATCACTGTTTTGGCTACGAAAACTCCAGATAAAGCACTGCCATACGTGCGGAGGTATCGTGCGGAGGTGTCCGTAAGCCGCGTGTGTGGCTTACGGACACCTCCGAACGTATGGCAGTCAGTATGTACCACTCAGTAGTAGCAGGTTAGTACCGCTCCGCACCCCAGTCGGGTACTGAAGGGTACTAAACAAAGAGGTCCTTTCTTACACTACCTGCCTTGCAGATTGGACCGCTCCGCAATAGTACGGAAGGGTAATAAATACAGCAGTCCTTTATTATAGTTAGTTATGCTAAAATATTATCTACAAAACAGTAATACATAAAACAACATTCACAAGTAATCAGTGATTTAAATCCAAGAAAACGGTTGAAGGGTAACTCAAATATTCAAAATATGTTTTTCAATATATCTCGTAAATACAATATATTTCGAAGTTAACGTTTCAGCATTATATGTCTAAAAATTATACTCTTTGTATATAACTTTACAAATTTTCTCCATAATGCTATGGATGAGGTTGATTTTATCTAGATACAATTTGCGGCCTTTGCTCCCGGACTATATACTGTACACCAAATTTCGTGAAAATCAATTCATAACTTTGAGAGCTGCCTACGCTGGCGGAGGTGTGCGCTCTATTAATCGTCTCCAATATTTAATCACTTCTTACTTGGAGCATGTTCTATCTGCTCACCAAATTTCTTGGTCATCGGTTCATAACTTTTGTGATATCTTTTTTGAGGGGGGTCACCGCCCTTTTTTCCCTTTCTCTCCTTTCCTCTCTTTCCCTGGCTTGTATCCATTTGGCCCAATTCAGCCAACTGTTTTAAGACGTTTATCCCCATCCAGGTGTCGATTTCTTCCTGGCGAGCGATAGTGAGTCAGCATTGTATAGAGAAATCCGGCTTCGCCGGAGACATCTTTTTATCAAAAAATTTACAAATTTAGCTTGCTGTCAAAAACAAAAAATATATATGCTGGTTCGCTGCCACTCACCAGGAAAATATTGACACCTGGATGGGGGTAAACGTCTTAAAACAGTAGGCTGAATGGGGCCGAATGGATACAAGCCAAATAGAGAGGGAGAGAAAGAGAAAAAAGGCGAGGAGGGCTCCCTTAAAGACAATCAGACAAACGTAGGCAAAAACATAACCTCCGTCCAATTTCGTTGGCGAGGGTAACAATGAGGGGCACTCTGAAAAGCGCGTACCGTACCTCCTCCTAAGCTGGCGGAGATATGCGCTCAGCTCAACCGATTGCCTCCTTAATTTAATTGCTTCTCCCTTGATGCATATCCTATCTGCCCACCAAGTTTCGGGAACATTAACCCGTACAGTACCAGTGACGTCCTTGGCATTATAATCTGGAGACTATTTGATGATTTTACTCAGCTTAGGAAGGACTTTTACCCATGAAAAGACTACAGACAATCTCAATAAATCGATTTAGCTACCGCAGATCCTTCCCAAGCTTCATAAAATCGTCTAAATATAGCTATAATATAATATAACACACGTTGCTGGTACTCAAAGGTTTAATTGGTTCATAACTTTGTGAGCCGTCTACGGTGGCGGAGCAATATGCGCTCTACAAATAACTTCCACAATTAAACGACTTCTTCCTTGGTGTATATATCCTATCTGGCCTCCAACTTTCATGACACTCTGTTCATAATCTTTTGATAGGCTAATCTTGTTTACAGACAAACAAATAAACAAACAAACGGACAAACACATGTAGGCAAAAACATGACTTCGTTGGCGGAGGTAATTAAAATAAAGTACCAATGTACGTAATGTATTTCATTACCACCGGATCACATTTTCTGTCACTCCTGCAGAAGGGAAGCAACAGCGGCGGGGCACCCTGGGCAAACTTTGAAAGTAGGACTTGGACCATTATGTCTACGAAATAGATGAGTTATGTACATGTTCAAGTACAAATGATTACTATCCCCAAATTATACCCGTTTTCAATTTCCGTCACTCCTGCAGAAGGGGGCCTGCTCCATGGCCAACAAGTTAGATTCAATTAGTAATTGAAAGTATCTGTATGTATAATATATATGGGTTCATTAATCGCATAGAAATACCCGATCTCATTTTTCATCACTCCTGTAGAAGGGAGACAGTAGCGAGGCGCCCTGGGCTAAAGTTGGAGATTGGACTCCGTTATGGTCAGGGAAAAGATCACGCTACAGTAGGCCTATAGGCCTACAGTATGCATGTGAATTAAATTAGCAATTCAAAGACCACAAAAGACAGCCTATTAAATTTTCCATCTACTCCTGTAGAAGGGTCCCTAAAGTTAACCGCTAAGGGCGAAGTATTTTAAATGTGCCCTCTTAAAGCCTGATCAATAAGCAAGAGTCTATGCATAAAGAGTTCTGTGAAATATGCCTAAGCAATTTCCAAACAGGTGGCCATTTCATTGTTCACCACTACTGCAGAAGGTGCTGATTAACGGGGCGCCCATAACGAAATTTAAGAAAAGGGTTCCGTTACGGCCTAGAGCATATATTTGAGTATATGCGTGTGCAAGCTCATACAATTTGGTTCAGTAATAACCGAGAAATAGAAAATATTGATGACCAATGCACTACTGCAAAAGGAGGCTATTTGGAGGGCGCCCTGGTAGAAATTGAAACAAAGGGCTCAGTTACGGCCTAGAGAATAGATCATTTATATGCATGTGTAAGGCCATCAAATTTGGTTCAGTAATAACCGAGAAATAACAATTATTAATAAATGTCGCCCTACCGCAGAAGGTGGCGATTTGAGGGGCGCCCAGGCCGAATTTTGAAAAAAGGGCTCCGCTACAACCTTAAGGATAGATCAGCGTATTATGCATGTGAAAAAATAAATTTGGTTCAGTAATAACCGAGAAATAGCTCTTTTTAATAATGATTGCCCTAACAACAACAACATAAGCTTTAAAGGACCTGCTTCCAACGACATAAGTAAGCTTTAGAGGTCCTTATTCGCACAGACCTAAAAACTAAACAAGCTGGTATCTCAACAATACGGGATGCATATTTCCGAAGTCGAGACTAGTATATATCATAGGGGAAATTAGGACCAATCAGAGGCCGCAGTGGCAGTGACGTCACCCACAAGGGGAGGAGCCAGTCTCTCTCTCTCTCTCTCTCTCTGGGTGAGGAGCCTGCCTGGCTCTCTTTGGTTTCTCTCTCTCTCTCTGGTAAATAGAAGAAGTTTAAGTCACCTAGTATAACAAGTTATTTCAAATATTAACTACATTAAGGATACATTATGATTGTGCTATGTTATGGTTATGAGTAAATAAGAGTAGCCTACCGTATTACGCGTATTGCACAGCCATGGACAGAAATTCCTTGACAATTTTAGAAGGCACAATATTATTTCACTGGCGAACTATATTGATTCCTGTGACACTTAAGCAGTTAACCTGTGCTGATAATTTCAAGAAGGAACATAAGTCACTCATATATCTAAAGGGTTATATATACAGTATATACATAGCCTATACAATCATTACTTTATTTTAAATGTCATTAACACATTAACATTATCAGATAGTACAAAATATATTAAGCATCAAATGTTATGAAATAGTTAATGGTTTAAGTGCATAAGGTAGAGCCAAAGGCTAATTAGTAGGCTATATAATTATACGATACGTGTTAGTGAGTTGGGCCTAGGCCTATAGACTACTTAGGCCTTATAATTAGGGTTGGGTGTGAAGGGGATCTGCCTTGTGTGAGCCAATCGACTTTCTGTAGACTCCCATTTTCTTGTATTCTTATGTATGACAGCTATTTCTATATTTTGCTAAATATTACTTTTATTGTAGTCGATATGTTATGATGTGATAATGTTAATGAATATTTATATAAGTACAGTAGTGGTTAGGGCTACTTGAACACCTCTTAACCCCATTATATCCAGGGCGGTACAATATTGTACCGCCTCGGTACACCCCCTGAGTGTACTGAGTGTGCCTCGGTACTTTAAGCCAATATAATATGTCATTTTTAAATAAAGCACAATGTTACAAATAATCCTGATCAAGACACTGGGAACACAACAAATAATGATTTTAAGCAAAAAAACAATGAGTTCAATCAGCCTGTTCTCTAATATTAACGATTTTTATCGTGAAAGGCGCTGAACATAAAGAAACCATACGATATGCAGTGAGACATTTGGCATAAAGGTTACACTCACCTGTAAGGTTGGACTGTGATTCCAGATGTACGATGAGATATAATTGTGAATTTTGTTATTCCCTTCATATCAATCTATCACTTTCTCTCCTATCATTGATCTTTACTTATTCCCTTAGTCTATGTCTCGATTCAGCCACCCCCAGCTATGGGGTATGTGCCTGAGTGTATACATACATACATACATCCATACATACAGACATACATCTGTAGGCCTACA
Organism: Paralithodes platypus; assembly: GCA_032716605.1. Classification (NCBI taxonomy): domain Eukaryota; kingdom Metazoa; phylum Arthropoda; class Malacostraca; order Decapoda; family Lithodidae; genus Paralithodes; species Paralithodes platypus. The sequence continues at coordinate 40,572,329 of CM064480.1, read as the reverse complement.
TACATAATATTATGGAATGAGATCATTACATATGCGGAGAGAGAGAGTGAAAAGTGACCATTTATAGTTTATTTACGTTGTGCATGAATGTAAATTAAAATTATAATGATAAATAAAACAGGAACTATTTGAAACAATTTAACTGTCTAAGGAGAACTGGCAACACCCTCCTCCTCAAATCTTGGGACGAAAGATGCCAGAATCGCAACATTTTCATTGTTTACTCATTGCTTTTCAAGTAAAACCATAATTAATGGGAATAACATATTGTACTCTGGATGCTTATTTAATCTAGACAGAAACTATGCGAATAAATATTGATAACTTGTTATACTAGGTGACTTACTTCTTCTATTTACCAGAGAGAGAGATAAACAAACGAGAGGCAGGCAGGATCCTCACCCAGAGAGAGAGAGAGAGAGAGAGAGACAGAGACAGAGACAGACAGACGGGCTCCTCCCCTTGTGGGTGACGTCACTGCCACTGCGGCCTCTGATTGATCCTAATTTCCCCTATGATATATACTAGTCTCGACTTCGGAAATATGCATACGGGATATCTACCACAGTTCTGATCATACCATACTGCCACAACCACCAACCCTCCCAAATAATCTGGATCACCACCACCACCCCTCCCAAGCACCCGCCCCCCCAACGTAAAGAACCTGGACCCCCCCCCCCATTCCCACACGCATGCACGAACACACACATTTCCTTCTCAATCCTCAGAAATGCAGTGTTACCAGAAAAACCAGCCTCTCAAACCTTAATCATATGATCTCCTGTATGGAATAAATGTTGTCATTACATGTCTACTAAGTCACTGAGGGATGTTTATTAAACGTTTTGCTATGCCTCAAACATGATTATAATAGGCATAGATAACAGAACTGGATTTGACACGAAAATGGACACTTTGCAGTAAGGGACCCAAAGCTGGAAAATGGACCTTTAACCCTTTGGCGCACCTATAGTTTCCAATCAAAGTTTTTCCCACTCCCAAAGTATATCTCAGCTCACTCAGAGCCAGTTATGTGCCCGGCGATAATTTGTTTCTGTTACGTTTTTATCCACCATAAAATCCTTGTATTTGGATTAATGAGGTACCATCGGCTTCGTTATTGATTGAACTTGAAGATAAGCGAATAAAAAAATAGAATAAATACAAAACAACCACATTGGGGCACTCCGAAATAAGAATTGTAAAACAAAAAGTAAATACCTTATCTCCAACTCGCGCTAGCTCAAAATTTTGCCCGCAACATTTTTGATTTGCATACATATATAGAAGCGGAATTTAATGAGGATTCCACTGGTAACTTCAGAATTACTATAAACCAAATAGTTACTGAGATACACGAATAAACGTGACATTATCGAAACACAGACTGAGCTGTACTCTGCTCCTTTCCCAGCCAGCCGTGAGTAAACGGTTAAACTGAGGGGGTTGCCAATTGTACCTATTGAACTAGACGTAATACTTAATATCTATGCCAAATATGACGCGCGTCAGACGAAAACTTAATTTTCGGCGAATATTTTTAAGTTTAATGACTCTTAACGAGTCATCGTGCGCCTAGGAAAAAAATACCTAATGACTCTGAACGAGTCATCGTGCGCCAAAGGGTTAACTTCAATCTTCAAAATATCGGCTCACAACCCACATAAATTGATGAAACTCATGGTGAAGTCAGCTAATTCAATGTCTATTTTAATGTCTGAAAGCGGTATCTAAATCCGTCCACTTGTTTCTTTGCACCGCTGGAATATACAAGTCAAACATGAGAATTTATATAATAACGGCTGGTGTGGCTATATATATAAGTACAACTTCAAGCATACACAGTTATATTTCTAGTCGACAGATTTACAAACGCAAGCCAATGTACACAAAAATACTAATTTTATATCACTCTTCAAATAGATCACTGTACATAGCTTTGACAGTCCACTTACACAGCTCTTTTTCACACCTGTGAGCTTGCGCCTATTGTCGTCATTTTGTGACCTTGTGTCAGCCCCTGTGGTAGCATCAGGATTGCACTTAGCGTGGACATTACTGTTGATGTCGTGCACCATGTTGCCGGCAAACAGATTGAAAAGGGCGCCAGCCATTTGTCGCACGAGCTTGTCCACCAAGCTGTGTCCCTCGGAACAGGAGGCCCCGGTCAGCTGGGCGTTCTCGCTTCACAGGGTGCTCACCACCTCAATGAACACCTTCCTGGGCAGGTCACGCAGCTTGTGCCGGTTGGTCTCCTCCATCACCAGGAACCTCCAGATATGACAGATGTCCAGCGTGACATCAATGGCAGTGGAGGATGGAGCCAGGAGCTTGCCACGGTCCAACAGCTCCGTGAAGGACCAGTAAATGGCCTCCACCTGCTCACTATCGTTCTCTTCAAACCTGGCTTCCAACGGTGCAGCCTCTCTGTCGACCAGCAAGTCAGCACAGGCACCACACTTGTTGCCCCTGGTTGCCGAACGTTCCCGGGAACATTTCTTTTGGGATTTTGTGGGAGCACCCGGTTCTGGCCATAGTAATATTAGCAGTACCGGTAACACTCCCCGCATACTAAACAAAGCGCTTACATAATGAAGAAAGATAAAGTGATCCTACTTAAAGTATGATATATTTATGTGTGCATTTCAAAGTTTTAGGAGTTTTTAGCAATATCTACTATTTTTAAACAATATTTGAAGACGTCCATCGACGCTATCGCCGACGAGTAGTTTAACCTCGCACCTCACCGTTTTCTGTTGACCCATTTTCTTACGATGTGCGATTTTGGGTTTGTTTGTCACTCTCCCGCAGTAATATTTAGTTATTTGACGTCTTCTACATCATCTTTAGGAGCAACGTGGGTCTGGGAGCGGCAGCCCTTCCGTTAGTTATGGTTGTCAGGTAAGGTTAGTAACACTATTGTCGTCGGAGGAGGAAGCGGGTGCTTACCTAATCGTAATTAGTAGGGGAGTATGAAGCCTTCTTGTATAGACTCACACCTCTAATATTTAGTTATTTCAAGTTAAAGCCTCCCAAAATTGGAGGTGGGTTTGTTTACGTTCCGTCGTAATCCCGCTCCCTCGCACTCAATTCTACAGGCTTTAACACCGGTACGGGCATTTTCCGCCTATTTCCGCTATATTAGGGATCATTCAGGTATTCCTGATTGATTAGGCAAGTGTCTGAATGAAATATAATGTATTCAGCCAAAAACTAGAAGAAAATAGTTTCAAAATGACACCAAAACGAGCTTCGTAGCTCGCGGGGTTCACCTGCAGCGTTAACATAGACATTCGCTAAAATTAGCAATTCTCGCTAAATTTGCCTTTGGCAGCACTGTATATCTCGCGAGACTCTGACTCAGAGCCTTCAGTCTCCACGGCCTCTTGGCGGGGAGATGGATGTGTGCCCTGTCACGCTCCTGCTCTAAAGAGGCTTTTAAAGCCTGTAAATTGAGATAAATTGCCATGGCGTTCGCAACGTCTCCCGCAGGGAAAGGGTTAAGAGGCTTTAAAAGTCTGTAAATTGCTGTAAATTGCCATGGCGTTCGGGAACGTCTCCTGCAGGCAATGGGTTAATATTGACCAAAAAGGATTCTCAAAGGAAATGACCGAACCGCTTAGCCTACTAATACAGTACAAAGTTCGCGGGGTAGCGTCGTCGGGTCACTCGGACGTCTGGGATATATTTTTTAAATATTGCTTAACACCTTACGAGCGGCCTATGCGGTTTATTTATGTGTACCGCACAGCGGGGTGTTTTTAGCCAAAATAGGGCTGTTTACGTGATCATTTTCATGCCTAAATAAGACCCAGAACGTAAAACAAGTACCTATCCCTGAAAGGGCATAAACAGAGCTTTCGAATGACACCATAACGATCCTTGTATGATGGATAGTTTTCTTGCAATAACCGTGCAACGCGAGTGCAAAAAGCAGGTAATTCGGTACTTTCAGTACATAATTGAGTATGTAGCGAGTGAGAGAGGGAGGAGGGAGCTGAGATTTGTGTCAGTAGGTTCGCCGCGGTGGTCTGGAGCAGTCATACGCTCGCTAGTCTCCTGCCACCACTTGTCTCTCTCTCTCAGCCACATTACGTGCTGAAATTGCCACTCGACCTATGTCGAGCGCCGCCACATAGTCCAGCTTTATTTAACTCGACTTATGTTGCTCGCCGCTAAATAAGGGTTAAAAATAGCCGAGTAAATATTGTTAAAACGATAATTATTTAGAAAAGGCTTGCCGCCTTATTATAAATAATTTATTACGGACAATGCAGGTCTATGGAATCCTTATACTGTAGCCTATTCATGTATAATCCACTGTGGAATAATAATTTTGATCATATTTATATAACCCGATATTAGGCTAGTGGAAAAAAGTCATATCACTCTCAGAGCTCCTTCGGACATCCTCACTGTTTACAAACTTCTCCAGTATGGAGTATAATCGATATTTACCCCCTGCTGGTAGCCTGGTAACACAGAGTCACAGATGATGATTTCAATAAGTCATGGGGGGCTTTGCCCCCCCTCAACCCATCCTGTATCCCACATTGGAAATATAGGTAACTAAAACCATGAAAACACTCATTTCTCAATATCTAGAGGGAAAATAAACATGAAAAATAAGGGTGCGAGCCTTTTCCCTATACAGTAGGCTAATTTCCTTAAACACTATTAACCCTCTCCGACATATGACGCGATTTTGAGCCTATTGGGGATACTTTAAAGCCTTAATTACCACCAGGGGTATTTAGAAACCTTTAGTTTAGTTACTTCAACCTCTGCAGTTGTCTTTGAGTTAGCTGTGGGCAGAAAACTAATTTTGGAGAGGTTATTATAAGAGAGAGAGAACTCTATTTCTTATTGCTAATTTGGCAACCTCTGCGTCATATGTGCGTGAAAGGGTTAAAACCTTGAAATGCACCTACAAATAAACCATACTTTAAATAGGATGGGTTACTCTTTCTGTATTTTGCAAGTGCTTCGTTTAACCTCTCCGCGGCGCACATTTTTTTTTTTTACACCTATATACTGTGTGCATGTATGATGATTTTGGGACCCATTGCCAATTTCGATAAAAAGTACATCAGCATGTAGGGAATGTTTGCGTGCATCGGCCCATATATATTTGACCCACCCAAAAATGTCTGGGGGGGGTGGGGGAACGGTCCGTAGTTGAAAAATGTGGAGCGAATGGCACCGCGTGGCTAGATTGTCATCGAGCGGCGAGATTTCCCGGCCGAATTTTCACGCGCCCAGGGGATAGAACCGGAGGGAGGAGGGGATGGGTTACCGCGTAATATCACGTATATCTCCTTTTTTTATCCCTTTTAGGCTATGTAGAGTATGTATATGTGTGTAGGCCACCCATATAACAATGAATATGCCTCATAGTGACCAAAAATTGCAATATATAAGGGAATTATCAATGAATTTTTAGGCGGGAATGAAGACGGGTTGGATGTTTGGCGGCAATTTATGAAATGAGGGTGTGGTTTGCGCTATAATATCACGTATATCTCGTACTTAGAGCACTGTCATGCTATAATACAGACTTGTACGTATGTAGACGTCCCATATAACAATATATATACCGCATATAGACCAATTCATGCGATATTTACGCACATTATCAATGAGTTTCTATGCGTGAACCAAGGTGTGATTGAGTTGTGCTGGGATTGGAAGGGGGAGAGGGTGTGTTGCTCCATAAATATCACGTATATCTCGTACTTAGAGCACTGTCATGCTATAACATAGACTTGTACGTATGTAGACGTTCCACATAACAATATATATACCGCATATAGACCAATTCATGCAATATTTACGCACATTATCAATGAGTTTCTAGCAGACGGAAGCCTAAAAGGGTGGATGGGGGTGGGTGGTTGGGTGGGAGGGAGGCAGGGAGTGAGTCGTGGAGAGAGTGAAGGCAGGGAGATCTATCAAGAAACATACGCAGCTGTGTGATAATTGTGGAGGCGCCCGAGGCGTATGGATGTCTTGGGATTTTGAACCTTATGTCTAGCAGGTGTCTGGGGTTCGTTGCCACCCAGAGGTCTACAATAACATGAGTTAGGAATGGAGAGAGAGAGAAAGTGAGACATGCGTATGTCGTACGTATAAATGGCTTTCAGAATTGCATTATTATGCAAGCAGACATTGCATTTTAGACACATGTGAAGTACCACAGAAATATGTAGGCCATTGACTGTAAATAAAGTACTATATTATAGACCAGGAACGAGGGTGGTCAGTAAACATCGGCAGTTAACCTTTTTTGATAGAGAGCTAAATATAGACTGGTGTCGCCTGACACTTGCGAAAGGGTAGATTGCCACCAGAAAACTTATATTTATTTATTTCCAAGTAATATGCAATCTAAATGTATATTCGAGACCTACTGCAAGTATTTGTATGACAGTAATGACTATGTATAATCCAATATACGCTCGTAAGGGCGTAGGCAAGATATAAGAAAGATGGTTGAGTAATTTTCGACACCCACACAGTTATTATTCATTATTATTTACAATATTATACAATACAAATGTATTTGTGAAGAGTATTTTATGCATGCTGTATTTATACGAATTTAGTTGGTAGCCAAACTCAGACAGAGTTGTGGATGGAGGGAGGGAAGGGTCACCCACTGACCCACTGACCGTGTGATAATGACTGGAGTCACACTGAGAGGGGCAATTTTGCTGAGTGTTTGGGCAATTTTTGACAGAATAAAGTTATATAATTACTAATTCTTGACAGAGACAAACTTTTATAAACCTTGGCATGATATAATTGATAATCCCATCAATTTACAAACGTAAATTGGTGGGATAATTAATTTTGTTTTGTATATTGTCATCTCGATTGTAAACTCGAAGTTTTGAGTGACATTTGGTATGAGCTCCTGTGGCATGGTTGGTAAGGTCACGGACTGGAAAACTCAAAGTGTGGTAGGGTAGTGGGATCGAATCCAAGAGGGGGTTATGGGGAAGGTTTTATAATGTTTAGATAAATTTTGATAACAAATGTTTTTTACAAGATCATGCCATTGTATTCAAACAATATGATATATTCATAGAATATATCATATTGTAAGAATACAATGACATGACCTTGTTTTTTTTTTTTTTCTTATTTATTTTTTTATTATCTTAGTAGGTTTGACAGGATTAATTTTATTGAAACATTTATTTTGGTACAATTCATTTGAGGTAAGAAAATATATACACATTACTTTGGCTATAACAAACATATATATTGATATACTAAAAAAGAAGGCATATTACATGGAAATCTTTGAAACTTATAAACTAAATAATGAAAGAAAAAATTATATAATGTAAAAAACTATATCACAGGGACATCTTTGGAACTTATACATTATATAATATATAAATTATGTAACATTATGAGGTAGCATGATCAATTTGGTCAGGTCAGGTAAGGTAGGGCGCGAGTCCAGGGCAGGGCAGGGGGCGAGTCAAGGGCAGGGCAGGCACTCGGTAGTTTTTATACATGTGGTAGTCCCTGAAGCAGTCACCCAAGCAGAGTGCAACTTTGCACTCAGCGCACATTGAGGTGACTCTTTTGGCTACGTGGGGTTTCCTGACACTGGTGCTGCAGACGTGGCACTGCACCTGCCTGTGACGAGTGCCAACCAGCTCGGTATTGGTTAGGTAGTGTCTTTCCACACCCAGCTGGATGCGGTCAGGGACGTGATCCCACGCCATGCCGTACGTCTGTGCGTGGTGGTGCCATACTTCTCCAGGAGTTGATATGCAACGTTGTACACAAACTCCCGGAATTTTAGCTTCTGGTTTGGGGCCATCTCTCTCTTCACCAACCACAAGTTGTAGGCGTTGAGCATCGTGATGTCAACTAGGTGGATGAAGAGCTTGTGATACCACTTCACTGTCTTCCTCAGACACTCAACGCCTGACAGTTGACAGTCAGACTTGTCCACCAGGCGCATGTTCTTTGTGTAGTCCACTACCATGTCGGGCTTATAGATGGTCTTCCTGGTTCGGTAGTGGATTTTACCAGAGTCCATCTGGGCACCTGTGTGGACTGTGGAAAGCAGGTGAACGTCTCTTTTGTCCTTCCACTTCAGGGCTACCACTTTCCCGGACTTTTCAAGTTGCTTGTACTTCTGCCCCCTTCGTCGCCTTCTTCGGACATGTCTCTCGCGGTGTTCCTGGGCCAGTTCGTCTTCAGAAGGTGTGTCACTGGAGGAGGCATCTGACAGAGGAATGACATCACCTGTGAACTTGGGCATACACTTTCTTGTCTTTCTGACAGTCCCACTTGACCCCGTTTGGTTGTCATGAAGAAACTGGCAGAGAGCAGGAGAAGTATACCAGTTGTCAGTGTAGATGATGTGGCCTTTGTCCAGGTAAGGTGCCAACATTTTCCTGACGATGGCACCTGACATGCCCATGGGGTCACCGGCAGCGGCTTTCGGTACGTCAATGTCAGTTCCTGTATACACAATCATGTCAAGCACTATTCCAGTTTCACAGTCGTACAACACGAAGAGCTTGATTCCGAACCTATGCCTTTTCAAGGGGATATACTGCTTGAAAACAAGACGTCCTTTGAAGAGCACGAGCGACTCATCAATCACCAAATTGAGGAAGGGGTAAAAGTATTTCCTATACCTCTCCAACAACATGGTGAATACATCCCGAACTTTCCATATCCTGTCAATCCTGTTAGGATTTTCGTTGTCTGCAAAGTGCATAAATCTTAGCAGCAACAAAAATCTGTCACGAGTCATGACCTTATTGAAAGTTGGGGTGGCGATGAGAGGGTCGTGCTTCCAGTAGTGTTGCAACACATGCTTTTTGCAAAGAGGCATGATGAACAACAATGCAAAATACTTCATGAATTCTTCAACAGTCGTATCCACCCAGCCTCGTATTCTCGCTTTTGGAGAAATGACGTCCAATTTGCCAAACACCCACCTGTAGTACCGTAGGTGTTTGTTTGGGCAACGACGTAAGTCATTACCTCCAAATCGAAAAAAGCGAGGAAGAAATCACTTTCGTTTGCGTTTTCGTCACAGGGCCAGTCATCAGTTGTACCTGACGTACCAGGATTGAACTGGGGCACATCAGGCACAAAATTGACCCCGTCAGACCACTCAAACGAAGGCATGCCAGGGATCGGAATGTCGTCTGCGTCTGCTTCAGCGTCTGAAATGTCGCTGCCATGATCGCGATACAACACATCACCATCATCACCCTCCTCTTCACTAGACAGATGCCCTTCTTCATTTTCATCACCGACGTCTGACTCACTTCCACTATCCACTCCCAAATCCCCCCACCCTTGGTCCCGTCCTAGGGCGTCGGCGTCGAAACCCGCAGGGCTGCCAATGCCCTGCGAATCACCACCAAACAGCAGGGCGGCATACTTGGATGGTGTCAAATTTGTTCTGCTCGCTCTAGCACGTAGGGGCGTCTTATGGGCAGGGGCAGGGGCAGAAGGGCCGGCAGGGGCAGCGTCGGCAGGGGCGGCAGTGGTGCATGGTGCAGTGGGCCTGGAGGCAGGCAAGATGATGGTGGTGCCTGTCGCCCTTTTCCCTTTCCCTCTTCCTTGGGCAGGGGTGGCAGGGAGCGGCAGGGGCAGCACGGGCAGCAGGGCCGGCAGGGACAGCAGGGCTGGCAGGGCCAGCAGTCGCTTTCCCTCTCCCTTTCCCCTTCTCCTTCCCCTTCCCTTTTCCTTGGGCAGGGGCAGCAGGGGCAGCAGGGGCGGCAGGGGCAGGGGCAGCCGGGCCAGGGGCGGCTGGTGGTGATGGTGGTGGCAGGGTCACTGTGGCAGGCGTACGGGTTTTCTTCCCTACGCCCGTGCTTTTGATTCTGCCTGCCCCCGCAGGTTCTGCAGCCCTAGGGCGGCCTCCTGCGTCGCTGGTACTGGTGGCAGTAGTGGCAGTGGTGGTGGTAGTGGTTGTTGCAGTGGCCTGGGTCGTCGTGGCAGTGTCCCCAAAGTCCAATGACCTCTGTGCCATTGCCCTGCTTGCACGTGTTTTACGTGCTTTTGGTGCTGGTGCTTCGTCCTCCGAGCTGTAAGGCGTGTCGTACTGGTAGCTAGGGTTTCTGGTAGCCACCCTTTGCCTTCCACGGCGGCTAACACTACCAGAAGGAGGGCTGGTTGTGTCATCAGGGCGCGAGCGTGAGGGACGTGTGGGCTCCTTGACTAGTGCTTGGGTTCTGGCGCGGTGGCGCTTGCACGAGTGCGGGGCGAGCGTGTGGCGGGGTGGTATCGAGAGTTGCCATGTAGTACTACACCCACACCAATTTGTAGCCGCCTGCCTATAAATCCGCGGTTTTGGTACGTGTTCAAAAGCCTTACTCTTAAGAGTCTTCCCGCAGTCCGCCGGGGGAACTCTTAAGAGTCTTCCGGTAGTTCCCGGGTTAATAGGTGTGGAGTGTTACTGCTACTATTACCGTTATGGGTAGCCTAGCCTATCAAGGAATTGTCTTAAGTGTTAAATTTTTACATAGCCTAGCCTAGATATTTAATAAAATACCATACTCCATAGATTTTCATGGAAAGCTTATTATAAAGATAAATAAAATATTCGTAAGTAGGCTAAGTTATTTTACAAGATCCAGCATTATTCTTGGCGTCAAATTAAACTGTCTCTGGTGTCACTACTGTTTCGGCTAACTGCTTCCATATCACTTCCATTTATCGCCTTTAACATCATTGGTGCCTTCACTGTCATCATTATGCCTTTCACCACTTTTAGGATAGTATGTGGGATCGACAGCATCGCTGCCATCACTGGAGTTAGGCTAATAGAAACACTTGGAATCCAACGAGGAATGTAATTTGTTTTAGCATAGCCCTGATAAAAAGACGAAACGCTTCCTTTTTCTGCTGATTGAAGGCCAGATGGAGTAGCTACAGGCTACCAGTTAGTCACATTCTCATCACTTGTACATTATGCCATTGTTGTGTTAAATCAGAGGAATATTAAAGCACTAAAACACGATATTTCACTGGAAATAATACGCAGTTCAGCAGAGTCGGCCACACTCTGGGAGTTTAAACTTTTAAACATAAACAATGAGGTGTGCAGGGTGCGGGAAGCGAAATGTTTCTGGTGCCTCAGTTATTTCGTATTTGTTTAAGTTTTTCGTTATTCCAGGACTTATGCTTATTGTCTAATAATACTCTAATATTTTAGACATTGTTTACCTTACTGTATGTACTTCAACAGCTATATTATAGCTGTGGTGGTTTTGAGAATCGAGAAACCTGCCCTACATAGCTCACCACAACAGCTTGGTATGGACATTCGTCTCAGCTAGCACTAAAAAAGCCTACAAAATGGACACTTTCAAAGCATTTTGCATTTTTAATAATTACAAAATGATAATACTTCACAAAATCTAAACAGGGAGCACCACTTCAACTAAACAGGGTTGGGTCCGTTACTCAGCTGCAGGTCGACTTTGCTGGCCCGTGTCAAATCCAGTTCTCCTGTTATCTATGTAATAGGTTATCGAGACTTAATATGGTGCCATCTAGCTAAATTACGACCGATATGAAATGTGGTGGTAGGCTCAGGCAATGAACTGCTTTTGTACGGTATAATTAGCTATGACATCTACCCACGAGTTCCATATACTGTACACTCTTGCTTACCTTATGCACCGTTGTGATTTATATAGGCTGTGGAGGGTTGAATTATGCTGTATGAAGGTTAATAAAAGCCGAGATGCCAGCCTCAACACTTTCACTCACAAGTTCCAATATTACTATCTAACTCGATTTCTTGGATTTACCCTGGGAAGCTGAACGTTATTATAAGGTCGAAATAATTATGAATAAACCGAAGAACACTGGCACGAACACCTGAAAAAAGTTTGAATCTTTACTCGGTGGCCGCATCCCTGATTTGGGCTTAAAGCGGAAGCGAAACTTTCCCGTAAATTCCAGGGTTGTTTGCGCAATTTTCGACCATTTAATGCCATATTTCGGGATTCTCTTGGTGTCCAGAATGTGTAGGATTTTTTTTCTCTTTCGAACTGTATACAAATAATCGAAAATCGGCCACGTTTTGTGTACAGTCGGTCACCTTTCCGACTGGGCCACCTAATGGTAATTTCGCTGGGTGTCTTTCGCTCTGATACTAGTAAGATCGCTCACTCCCCCCCACCCTGAATCTGTTGCATATTAGGTTCCATAGATGGCGTAGTTAGATTTGCTGGGAAGGAGAGGGAGGGGCTATAGGGAGTAAGGGGGGGGGGGGGGGGATATTATTGTGTCGGAAAGGTTGGAAGTGTGTAGGGTGGGGATGTTAAGTGAATTATTTCACCAGGTTTATGGTTACTGTTTTGTCACATGATATTTAAAATGCCCCAGAACAAGAAGCCCACCACAGAAGCCACGAGCGAACACCACACAGAAACACCCGAAAGAAAGGTCCACAGAACGAAAGGACCAGCTGACCGAGCCAGCCAATTCAGACAGGCCCAAGCCCGCAGGGCTAAGCAGCTCCAGGCCGCCCCTACATACCCCTTCTAAACTGACCATTTTCCACACCTCACGTACACTACCCCCTCGTGTCCTACACTTCTAACTACAAAGATGATGAACAGGAATATACATTCATATTAAAAACACCCATGCCCTGTCCCTACGTTGAGCCAATGCCAACACATCAGACAGCCATAATTATATCTATGTATGTTCTTACATCCGAGAAGTAGATGTTTTATACCTTAGAAGTTAATACACCCTACGTTTAAGATATTCATATTAACATACCCTAACATACCTTGTCTTGCCAGACTAAGTTTCTGAAGACCCATCGCCCCATAAAATCTATGTATTCAATCCTTAGGTTAAGTATTAATATGAACATTCCCTAACATATCTTGTCTTGCCAGACTAAGTTTCTGAAGACCCATCGCCCCATAAAATCTATGTATTTAATCCTTAGTTTAAGTATTAATGTTAACATTCCCTAACATATCTTGTCTTGCCAGACTAAGTTTCTGAAGACTCATCGCCCATAAAATCTATGTATTCAATCCTTAGGTTAAGTATCTTTATCCGCCATTGTGTTCACCGTTTTCCATTTACTTTTCCACAATTGTCATACGTCTTCCACTTACCTCCTTCGTATCCACAGTCCACACTACGCCATATTACTTCGTGTCCTACACCTCTTACCCGCCCGATTCTACCTACACGATGATGAACAAGAATATACATTCATATTAAAAACATCCATGCCCTGTCCCTGAGTTGAGCCAACGCCAACCAATCCGACAGCCCTATATCTATGTATGTTCTTACATCCGAGAAGTAGATATAAAAAAAAAGAAACCACATGTCCAAACTCATAAGAAATTAAAGATACCCACGGGTACACCAAAATATAGAACCATTGCCCCCATAAGACTTAGACAGCCATGACTACAGATGTTACATCCGCCCCATGCTGTAACGTAATCCTTACCCCAACCTGAGATTGTATAGATAACCTTTGTTACCAGTATCTATCATAAGTACCTCGAAACAATAACGCAGTACCCCTACGAACTGCCAC